>JAJPUD010005327.1:98332-162154 GCA_023553655.1 Myrmecobius fasciatus
TTTCATCATCTGAAAATTGTTCATATCCTTTGACCATTTATCTATTAGAGAGTGGCTTGAATTCTTATAAATATGAGTTAATTCTCTATATATTTTAGAAGTGAGGCCTTTATCAGAACCTTTAAATGTAAAGATGATTTCCCAATTGATTGCTTCCCTCCTAATCTTGTCTGCATTGGTTTTGTTTGTAAAAAAAAAAAAAAACTTTTTAACTTAAGATAGTCAAAATTATCTATCTGGTGTTCAATTAAGAGTTCCAGCTCTTCTTTGGATACAAATTCCTTCCTTCTCCACAGGTCTGAGAGGTAAACTATACTACGTTCCTCTAATTTGCTTATAATATCACTCTTTATATCTAAATCAAGAACCCATTTAGATCTTATCTTGGTATGTGGTGTTAGGTGTGGGTCAAGCCCTAATTTCTTCCACACTAGTTTCCAATTTTCCCAGCAGTTTTTGTCAAATAGTGAGTACTTATCCTAGAAGATGGGATCTTTGGGTTTGTCAAACACTAGATTGCTGTAGTTATTGCCTAGTTTGTCCTGTGATCCTATCCTATGCCACTGATCCACTATTTCTTAGCCAGTACCAAATTAACCCTTAACTTTCAAGTAAATTTTTGTTGAAAAACATAACTTCTTGCATTGGGTAGATTATTATTTACTATGATAATAGCTCATGAAACTATTGGTAATGTCAGTCTGAGTGCTGAGGATTGAGATTTACAAGATAGTTCTTCTAAGTTCTACTTTTGCACCTTGTAATAACCATTCTTTCTTAGAGATATTATTGCAACCATATAGATAAAATAACACCTTTTGATTTTCTCCCTAAGCATTAAATAGCAAGAGCCAGTTGTCATTTCTTCTGTTGCAGGGGTCTTAACCTGAACACTGTGGACCCATAGGTTTCAGGCCATCTGTGAATTAGAATGGAGGAAAAAAACCTTTTGTTTTTTCTCATCTTGGTTTCCTTTGTAATCTTCTGCATTTTAGTTTATGCATTTTAAAAAATGATTCTCAGAGGAATCCTCAGGTTTCACCAGACTGCTAAAGGGGTCTGTGACATACTGAAAAGGTTCAGAATCCCTGCTCCATAGGAATGACTCTACATGTGATGCAATTAGATCCTTTTTATTCTTTGCTTCATCTGAAAGAGTTAGTAATTTTAAGGCAAATAGACATTTAAAAAAAAATTTTTTTTGTTTCTTTTATCCAAAGATGTTTTTGCTGATACTTTGATTTCTGAAACAAGCATTGCATATGTCATTTCAGCCTGGGTGACTTCACTTAAACAAATCCACATGGATTTGTTGGACATTCATCCAAGAAGATCTTCTCTTTTCTTAACATTTGAGCAAGGAACAAACACAGACAAATGGTTCAGGTTTGAACTTGACCAGCTGGTCAGGTTGGAGTGGGGAAAGGAGGAGGGCCTACAATTGAGCCAGCCCAACCTGTGTTTCCTCCTTATAATTTTGGTCTGGTGATAGTGAGATTAATATGAGTTTGTTATGTTTTATGGAATTTCTTCCCTCCTCTTCTATGTGTAAGAACTCCTCTTTCTGCCATATTGTGTGTATGCCAGTCTGTTGTTACCAGTAGGGATTCTGTTTTCTTTGGAAAGATGGCATGTAATTCATTCCTCTCATGCTTGGGATTGGGAGGTGGTGGTCTGCTTCTCTGGGATAAGTAGTATCTAATACATGGAGATCTTCAGAACTTCAGCTCTAAAGATCTGAGTTCAAATCTAGCCTCAGACACTTACTAGCTGTGTGACTGTGGGCAGCTCACTAAATCCTGTTTGTCTGTTTTCTCTTCTGGAAGATGAGCTAAAAAAGGAAATGGCAAACCACTCCAGTATCTTTGCCAAGAAAACTCCACATTTGCTCACTAAGAATCAGGACTGAAATGATTGAATAATATCACCATCACATAGAGCATACAAGTTTTAGAAAGGTACAGAGTCAGTCCTAAATATGTTTGAGGAATAATCCATTTAATAAAGAGCATAGGGGTTATATGGAACCAGGATTATTAATCTGAAGTCTGTGGATAGATTTTTGAGTGATTTGAGTGAGTGATCTGTGAACTTAGAGGAAGAAAAATATTACATAATTTAGCTTCAATCTCAAATTAAAATTTAGCATTATCTTCAAATATTGAGAAGCAGAATTCTGAGAAGTTTAGGTTTCTTCAGATTGTCAAACCAGGCCTCCTTGATGTGCAGACCTACTCAGATATGAAGTGACCAGTGATTGCTTAATGAATGACAAGTCAGGCATTACAAACAACCTTCTCAACACATTCTCTACTTTATGCCTCTGTTGTATTTTCTCACAGTAGTCATAACCAATAGCTCTGTGGTCCACAGCATGAGCCAGTGTGGTGCATGGGTTGATATAAAATCACTGTGTTGATTACATTTCATTTGGGCATTTTTCTAAAACAGAGATGCTGATTAGTGCTAGGTCAGTCTTCCCTGCAAGAGTGATGCTTCTCTGCATTCTATATGTATTTTCTAAGTACCAGTGGAGCATAGTTATAAACTTGATCCCTAAATGGTTTAACACTAAGAATACCCCAAACTTTCAAGTGAATGAATGCCTGTAAAATGGAACTTAGGTATGCATGTTTTTTTCCCCTTGTCCTGCAGGAGGAGTAATTAACTTGTCAGTGCCTATTGTACTGTCAGCTACTCAAGAGGATAAAGAAAGACTGGATGGCTGTACAGCATTTGCCTTGATGTATGAAGGTCATCGAGTTGCCATCCTTCGAAATCCAGAGTTCTTTGAACACAGAAAAGAGGAACGCTGTGCTAGACAGTGGGGAACAACATGCAAGGAACATCCATACATCAAGGTTATATTAACTCTCTCCTCTCCAAGTAGTTGCATTTACAATGCTGTTTCTGAGCTTATGTTTTATCATGATCTTTGTTATCTCCCTTTTGGCTGCAGCATGAGTTCAATGGAATAAATCTTATCAGAATAATTTGATCCCTTTGTTTCTGCATAATAACTGGGCTGGAGGTTAGGAGAATGCCATGTAAATAACATACCTGTATTTCAGGAGGGAATTTGGTAGATTCACATTATCATTATGAATTGAATGAAGAGATGAGGACTAGATTTCTTACAAGCAGGACCTGAAATATTTGATAACTTATCATGAAATGAGAAATAAATTTAGTTTGTATGGCTTTGAAAGAAAGACCTAGACCCAGTGGGCTCTTTCAGGCCCTTTTTATGTCAGATGATATACCCCATTTTACCCCTCTTTTTCCTCTTCTACCAGTATACTTCTTTTTTTCACCTCTTAATTTTATTGTTTTAGGTAATTATCCCTTCTTATTTAATTCATATCGTGCCCTCTGTTTATGTTTATTCCTTCTAACTGTCATAATAAGATAGTTTTTAAGAGTTACAAGTATCATTTTCCCATTAAGAATGCAAACAGTTTAACCTTATTGAATTCCTTTTGATTTCTTCGTATTAGTTATCTTTTTATACTTCTCTTGAGTCTTGTATTTGAAAGTCAGAATTTTTATTCATCTTTGTTCTTTTCATCAGGAATTCTTGAAAGTTCTTTTTTTCACTGAATGTCCATTTCCCCTTGGAAGGATTGTACTCACTTTTGCTGCTTACGTAGTTCTTGATTGTAATCCTCTCTCTTTTACCCTCAGTAACATCATGTTCCAAGCCCTCTATTTTTTTTTTTTTTTTGCTTTTTGCTGAGGCAATTGGGGTTAAGTGACTTGCCCAGGGTCACACAGCTAGGAAGTGTCTGAGACCAGATTTGAACTCAGGTCCTCCTGACTTCAGGGCTGGTGCTCTAACCACTGCGCCACCTAGCTGCCCCCAGCCCTCTAATTTTTTAATGTAAAAATTGTTTAATCTTGTGTTATCCTGACTATGACTCTATAATGTTTGAATTGTTTAATTTTGGCTGCTTGCAATTATTTTCCCTTGACCGGGGAGCTCTAGATTTTGTCTATAATATTCTTGAGAGTTTTCATTTTGATACCTCTTTCAGGAGGTGATTAGTGGATTCTTTCATTTTCTATTTTATCCTCTGGTTTAAGAATATCACAACAGTTTTTCTCAATAATTTCTTGAAAGATGATGCTTAAGTTCTTTTTTTGATCACGTTTTTCAGATAGATCCAGGAGAGGTAATTTAAGAATTATTAGTCTATTTTCCAAGTTACTTCTTTTTCTAATAAGATATTTCACATCATCTTTGATTTTTTTTTCATTATTTTGATTTTGTTTGATTATTTCTTGATGTCTCATAAAGTCATTAGCTTTCACATGCCCAATTTTCTTCAGTGAGCTTTTGTATCTTTTTTTCCATTTGACCAATTCTACTTTTTAAGGAATTATTCTTTTCAGTGAATTTTTGTATATCTTTATCCATTTGGAAAATTCAGTTTTTCAAGGAATTTTTCTCTTCATTGGATTTTTGGGTTTTCCCTCTCTCTTTTTTTAATCATTTGGCTTATTCTTTTTTTTTTTTTAAGTATTATTTCCTCTAGGATTTTTTTGTGTCTCCCTTATCAAACTGTTCACTCTTTTTTCATGATTTTTTGGCATCATTCTCATTCTTCCCAATTTTTCCTCTGCTTCTTTTATTTGATTTTAAAAATGCTTTTGAGTTCTTTCATGTCTTGAGACTATTTTATATTCTCTTTTGAGACTTTGGATCTAGAATTTTGATTTTGTTGCCTTTTTATGAGTTTGTGTTTTGACCTTTTTTTTTTGTCACTATAGTCAAGATCTTTTTCTACTCTTTGCTCATTTTTCAAACCTATTTCTTGATTTTTAACTCTGTGCTAAAGTAGAGCTCTGTTTCCAAAGTGGAGAGTGCTATCTCAGATTTCAGGTGTTTTGTGCAGTTTTTTTTATAGATAATTTTGCGGGCCTGTAAGTTTTAATTTCTTTTTTAAGGTGGTGTGATCTAGGGTGAGGTGTGTTTACTCATTTTCTGGTCAGTGAGAGACAATAAGCACTAATTTCTGCCCTGGAATTGTGACTAGGGTCTCAGTTCCTCTGTGGCCTAAAGCTCTGGTATATGTGTTCCTCCTTGGCCCGGGATCGAGACCCAGGACTGTAACTCATATCCACATATGGGCAATGCAAAAGAGTCTTATCTCCGGTGCCACAAAGAGAGCCCTGCAGTCTCTTTCTGAACCCTTTACCCATCTCTGGGATGAGAGATTTGAAAATTGCCACTGTTGCTGCTGCCATTTATTCAGTCATCCCCAAGGCCTCCTATGTTTTGCTGGAGTGATCTGTGCTGGATTGTGCTCCGTTGTCACTCTGGTATAACAGATCTTTGCTGTCCACTTTATAAATTATCTTGGAATGGAAGATTGTTTCATCCTGTCCTTTTGTAGGTTCTGCAGCTCCAGAAATTGTTTTTAGACATGTTGTTTCATGGAGAGCTCAGAAGAGTCCTTGGCTTTTGCCATCTTGGCCTCATTCCCCTCTTTAATGCTATTGAAATAACTCTTATTCAGTTAATTAGATGAAGAATTTATTTTGCAGTCTTCTAGTTTATACTATTTTTCATAGATAAACTTCATTTGACTACTGTCTGAATTATCACAAATTAATTGGAGTCCAAATTAATAAAGTCCTTTTTTGGGGGAAAAAATGGGGGGAAGCATGCTGGTTTTATCCCCTTCCCATTTTTTTTACATTAATGCATGTTTATGGAATAACATAACATAACATAACATAACATAACATAACATAACATAACATAACATAACATAATATAATATAATATATTTTTATATTTTATAACATAATATAATAAAAAAGATGATTGTACATTGCGTAGGCCAGCCTCTGCAGGGAACTAGGTTCTTGAATGGAGGGTTGGAGTCGGCGAAGTGGAACAAGAGACAGCACACTCTATGGTGTGGTCATCAAGTTCGATTTATTGGCAAAAGCTTGTTCAAATTATTCAAGAAAGCTTGTGATTTTTATAGTCTTACAAAGTTAGGGTTCATTAGAGATAGGACAATTATTTGGCTAGGATTACAAGATTTTCTTGGGGCCCAGAAATTCCCAGGACCCCAGGTGCAATGCTTCTTAGAAAAAAAGAATGTACAGAGTAAATTCATCAAACAATGTAATAATAGTGAAACTTTAACTAAAGGTAAATGTACCTTGTGGTCATCACGTCATATCTGGCAGAACATGAGCTTCTCTAAAAATGTCACATTTACTTATTCCAAGACTTATACAATGCTTTTTAATTTTTAACATGGTCATAAGATTTTTTAGAATAGAGACAGTTTGGTTTTTTTTTTCCCCTCAAGGACTTATTTCCCTCAGCCCATTTATCAATCACACGTACAACAGCTTGTTTTTGTGTAGGGATCAGTAAACCATGCAGTGATCTACTTCTCTTTACTTTTTTCCTATGACTTATTTGCTACCAATGTGTCCATCTATCACTGATGTTTACTCTTCTTTTCATCATATCATTATTTATGTAAGCTCAGTATAGGAAAGAGAAGGGTCAGGTTGATTGGATCTGGAATTGTTTTAAACAAGAGGGAGTAACTGGAGGTTTCTTTTGGAGTTTTTGGGGAAAGCTATTGATTTCCCAAGTTTCCCAGTCTCTAAGTTTCTTTAATGGTTCACTAGTAGAGAAACCTTTCATGTTTAGGTAGAAAATACAAAGGGGCTTTTTAGGGGTGAAGGGCTTTGTGCTCAGCCTCATTGTGATGGATGGGTATATACATACAGCTATGCTAAGAACTCCTAGAACAGAAATTAAGCAGACAATCATTAACCAAATGTATCCCTGAATGCTTAGTTCTGTGGGGGCTTCTTCATGGTGCCTTGCACACATGAGGGTCAGGCCCCTGTGGAGACCTTGTCATTCCACGCAGGGTCCTTGGCTTCCTGCAGTACATGATACTACAAATCTGCTAAGCACAGCTTGCTGTTTCATTCAAATACATAACAATTATCATACAAATTTTTTTTTCCCTATTTTTTTTTCTGCTATTCTCTCATTTCGCCTAGAGATGGCTCTCAACAGACACAAACAAATACTTATGTAAAATTACTCTCTACATACCTCTGTCAGTTCTTTCTCTGGATGCATATAGTGTCTTTCTTCATATATCCTTTATAGTTAATTTGGAAACTTATAATAGTCAAAATAACTTATTCACTGAAAGTCTTTTTTTTCCCCTGAGGCAATTGGGGTTAAGTGACTTGCCCAGGGTCACACAGCTAAGGAATGTTAAGTATCTGAGACCAGATTTGAACTCAGGTCCTCCTGACTTCGGGGCTGGTGCTCTACCCACTGTACCACCTACCTGCTCCTACTGAAAGTCAGTCTTAAAACACTATTGCTGTTACTGTATACAATATTCTCTTGATTTTACTCATTTTGCTCTTTATTATTTCATACAAATCTTTCCATATTTTTCTAAGATCATTGAGCTCATTAAGATATTACTTAATATTTATTAATGAAATCTTAAAATTATGTTAGAGTAGCATGGAATATGTAACAATCATAATAGCTAAAACTATATAGTGCTTTGATGTTTACAGGATACAAATCGTCTCATACAGATTATTGCATTTGATCCTTCGGAGATATAGGTGCTACTATTATCCTTGTTTTACAGATGAAACTGTGACAAGCAGAAGTAAAATGACTTGCCTAGACTCAACTGGGAAGGACTTGCACTCCCATCTCTGTTCTACTTTGCTGTCTCTGGAAGACTTAGAACCATGT
This sequence comes from Myrmecobius fasciatus, assembly GCA_023553655.1. NCBI lineage: Eukaryota > Metazoa > Chordata > Mammalia > Dasyuromorphia > Myrmecobiidae > Myrmecobius > Myrmecobius fasciatus. The sequence continues at coordinate 106,104 of JAJPUD010005327.1, forward strand.
AACAATTGGAAATAATTGGTATTTAATTGAAAGTGTCATTGACATAGCTAAACTACAAGTATATGAAAATCAGTCACCAAAAAAGATTAGGATACACATTTCAATTTCCCCATTATAAGAAAGGGATTTAAAGAAGTTGGAATTGAAATGTTTCCTGAATCCTTTCTTCCCTGGAAATTGAATCCTGCTTTACTACTAGCTTAAGGCTTTCTGCTATTTCCTTTTCGGAAGCTTTGTCTGCCACTTTGGCTTGTCTACAGTCTGCTGTAAATTTGGATGGAAAATTTAATTGTTTGTTTCCTGGCTTTACAGGAACACCCTATTTTTCTACTCCTGTCACAGTGGATTAAGCAGTCTTTGTAATTATTATTCTTCAGAGCAATGAAGCCATTGCTAGAAGTGTCAGGAGGTACAAGGGGAGCATTCCATTCCGTACACTACATACACATCACTTTTTAATTGTTCATCTTCTGACAACACATCATTGTATCCAGGACTAGCTAATAAACCTAAATTTTATTAGGCATAGTTCAGTGTAAAGTCTTATTTCCCTGTTCTGACTTTACCAAATTTTCATTAACAAGCATCAAAGCAGTGTTATGTTCTTTTCTACAATAAAAATTTGTTGATTTTGGCTAGATTTTTGTGAGTGTGAGGCATTTTCTTCTTTTGAATTTGCTGCTCTTAGCCATAGGTACTTGTGGTTGAAAATGATCATTCTGATTTTGTGATCCTTCTCCTTTGATGCCCAGCTGTTTGTTGTGAATATTCTTCTCTTAGAAGCCCACATGTAGCAGCCCACAATGACATTGACCTCTCCAGGTTGGACTTTTCCTGGATGCTCTCCAATTCTGACAATTAAGAAAGCTAGGTTATTTCAGCTGCTCAGAGATCGCTTTATAATGGTCTAAGCTTTTGGCCATTATTGATGAAGGAGCCTATCCTTCATGACATTTATCTGATGTGTTATATACTAATATGCTTCTAGGCATCATAGGTTTTTATGTGTCATGGATTTTGTTCAAGAAGGAAAGAACAGTTTAGATGTGATAGATTTGAATGTTAAGTGATACAATTTTCAAAGAAGCACATTTCAAAAAATGGACCAGAGTTTGCCAGTTAAGGAACATCTTTGTTTTGCTGGCAGATGTTTGCTTATCTAACAGAATTATATCAGTAATATAGTAGTATGGAACACACTTTTCTGATATAAAGGTCTGTTTCTTGTCATGTTTTGGGATGATGATCCTAGCTAGTTACCCCTGCTTTTAGAAAGTCCTGTATTTGAAACAATTCTATGGAAAATAAGAGAAGATAAGTAGGATTTATCTTTTCTATTAGGTGCTGAAATATTAGCTGTTTTTAAAAATGTATTTTGTGATTGTTTTCTTTTAAAAAGTATTATTGTAGGTAGGATAGCTGTTTTTTAGCTTTAACTTAAAATACATGCTTTGATTATGGCTTTCAAATTTGGTTGTGTATTTTATTATCCATATTTGTTTCAGCAATCAAAACTTTTTTTCTTCTAACTAGCCTCCTACATGATTAAGGTAGAAAATATCAGAAAGAAATAATTTTGTTAAATAGGAAATAGGGAACCACTCCACAAGTTTATTTGTTTGTTTGTTTATGTACATTACTATATGGGAAAGTAGAAAATGTATTGAACTGGAAATCAAGAGACCTGGGTTCTAGTCCTGTTTTTGTTACTGACTGTTTCAGTGAGCAAATCACTTTAATATTTTTTTGGCTTGCTTTCCTCTTCTGTATATAAATAGTTTGAATTGCATGATTTAAAAATTTCCTTCCAGTTCTAAAGTTCTATTGGCCTACCTCTCCATTTAGCAAATATTTATTGAGCATTTATTGTGTATTCTATGCACAGAACTTTGTTAAGGTGTAGTAGGGGATACAAGGGTATACTATACGAGGCAGCTCCATAGTGTAGTAGAGAAGGCTTGATCTGAATTCAAATCTGACCTCAGACACTATGTTACACTGGGCAAGTCACTTCATCATACCACTACAGCACTGCCATGTAGTATGTGCTTAGTAAATATTTCCTTCCTCTTCCTTTAACTATTTCAAATTGACACCACTGCCATAGAAGAGGCAGGAGTGGGATGGCATTAGTACAGTTGGAGAGATTAGCCTTAAGAACAAGTGACATTTTAGTGTCTGAGGAAAAAGAGGAAAGAAAGGTATAGAAAATTTTCAAGATAAAGAGGATGAAAGTTGAAATAGCTCTACTTGTATATCTTGAAGTTCTGACATTATCTGAGAGATAAGGAAGCATGGGTTGATACTGAAGGGCTTCAGGTCATGAATAAAGGATTCCCCCAATAATTATTGTGGTTGTTAGGGTTATTAAAGGAATTTTGAGAAGTAGTTATTAAGAAGAGGAAGATTGCTAAGCAGCAGTAAGAACCCAGTTGATGCTAAAAACACTTTTCTCTAATGAAGCTACCCATCATTTCCATGACTTTATAATTTCCCTAAATAGCCCAGGATTGGGATTGAGAAAGAAGGCATTTTGAGGGAGGATCACCCAGAACTGAGGATTACTATCTGTTGCCAAATATTTTTTTTAACAAGAGCACTTTCTACATATGTTTTTAGAATCAAAGGCATTTAGTGCTAGAAGGCTCCGAACACTCAGTTGGCCTGCCACCCAATGTCATGCATGAAGCAGTTACACCATTCACATTTAGGATTCTTTCAGTCTCTGCTTGAATACTCCAGAGACATCCCCTGAGGTCACAGTTTAGTGAGGCAACCGCTTCCATTTTCAAACAGCTCTAATAGTTAAGAAGTTCTTTCTGATATTGAACCCAAATCTGCTTCCCTTTAACACTTACCTATTGTTTATGGTTAAAAATAGTAACTGGTGTTTATGTAGTGTTTTGAGGTTTGTATATTGCTTTATATATGTTATCTCATTTGTTCTTTATAACAACACTATGAAATAGTTTGCTGTTATTATCACCATTTTACAGATGAGTGAACTAAGGAGAGAAGAGATTAAATGATCACAACTAGGAAGGGTCTGAAGTGGTATTTGAATTCAGCGCTTTCTTCTTAAGTTCATTGTATTATCTAACAGATCTATAGGACTGCACAGTAAATATGATCTCTCTTCCACATGGAAATTCTTTAACCATTTGATTATTGGTGATCACATCCCTCTCTTAAGTTAACCTTCACTTCTCTGGGATGGATGCCTTTAATTTCTTTCTTTTTAAATTTCATTAAAGCTTTTTATTTACAAAACATATGCATAGATAATTTTTTAACATTGACCCTTGCAAAATTTTCCTTCCTTCCCCCTATCCCCTCTCCTAGATGGCAGGTTATCCAATACATGTTAAATATGTTAAAATATATGTTAAATCCAATATATGTATACATATTTATACAGTTATCTTGCTGCACAAGAAAAATTGGATCAAGAAGGAAAAAAAACAAAACAAAAACAAAAAAACAAACCTGAGAAATAAAACAAAATGCAAATAAACACCAACAGAAAGAGTGAAAATGCTATGTTGTGGTCCACACTCAGTTTCCATAGTCCTCTCTCTGGGTGTATATGGCTCTCTTTATCACTGAACAATTGGAACTGGTTTGAATCATGTCCATCAGAATTGATCATCGTATAGTCTTGTTGTTGATGTGTATAATGATCTCCTGGTTCTGCTCACTTCACTCAGCATCAGTTCATGTAAGTCTCTCCAGGCCTCTCTGAAATCGTCCTGTTGGTCGTTTCTTATAGAACAATAATATTCCATGACATTCATATACCATAATTTATTCAAGCATTCTCCAATTGATGGGCATCCATTCAGTTGCCAGTTTCTTGCCACTACAAAAAGGGCTGCCACAAACATTCTTGCACATGTGGGTCCCTTTCCTTCTTTTATGATTTCTTTGGGATAAAGGCCCAATAGAAACACTGCTGGGTCAAAGGGTATGCACAGTTTGATAACTTTTTGAGCATAGCTCCAAATTGCTCTCCACCATGGTTGGATCCGTTCACAGTTCCACCAACAATGTATCAGTGTCCTAGTTTTCCCACATCCCCTCCAACATTCATCGTTATCTTGTCCTGTCATCTTAGCCAATCTGACAGGTGTGTAGTGGTATCTCAGAGTTGTCTTAATTTGCATTTCTCTGATCTATAGTGATTTGGAGCAACTTTTCATATGACTAGAAATAGTTTCAATTTCTTCATCTGAAAATTGTCTGTTCATATCCTTTGACCATTTATCAATTGGAGAGTGGTTTGAATTCCTCTAACTATGAGACAATTATATATTTTAGAAATGAGGCTTTTATCAGAACCTTTGAATGTAAAAGTGTTTTCCCAATTTATTGCTTCCCTTCTAATCTTGTCTGCATTAGTTTTGTTTGTAAAAAAAACTTTTTAATTTAATGTACTCAAAATTACCTATTTTGTGATTAATGATGATTTCTAGTTCTTCTTTGGTCACAAATTCCTTCCTTCACAGATCTGAGAGGTAAACCATCCTACGTTGTTCCAATTTGTTTATAATATCATTCTTTATGTCTAGATCATGAACCCATTTTGACCTTATCTTCATATACGATGTTAGGTTTGGGTCAATGCCTAGTTTCTGCATACTACTTTCTAATTTTCCCAGCAGTTTTTGCCATATAGTGAATTCTTATCCAAAAAGCTAGAGTTTGGGGGTTTGTCAAACACTAGATTACTATAGTCATTGAGTATTTTGTCCTGTGAACCTAACCTATTCTACTGATCAACTACTCTATTTCTTAGCCAGTACCAAATGGTTTTGATGACCGCTGCTTTATAATATAGTTTTAGATTTGGTACAGTTAGGCCACTTTATTGTGCTTTTTTTTTTCCCTCATTAATTCCCTCGAAATTCTTGACCTTTTGCCAGATGAATTTTGTTGTTATTTTTTCTAGGTCAGTAAAATAGTTTCTTGGGACTTTGGTATAGCACTAAATAAATAGATTAGTTTAGGTAGTATTGTCAACTTTATTATATTTGCTCCACCTATCCAAGAGCACTTGATATTTTTACAGTTGTTTAGATCTGACTTTATTTGTGTGGAAAGTGTTTTGTAGTTTTGCTCATATAGTTCCTGACTTTCCCTTGGCAGATAGATTCCCAAATGTTTATTTCTTTTCTGAGACTATTTTCCATTCACTTTCCCTTTTTTACTTGTATTCATTTGTTTAATTTAAATTATAAATTAATATAAGTGCTTGAGGGTAGGGGCTGTTTTAATGTATTCTTATTCTCAGTCCCTGGTTATTGTAAGAGTTTAATGAATACTTGTTTGATTAAAGAAGTTGTTACATCTTAAAAATCACTATGGAAATATTTACATTATGCAAATTTTAACATTCAGGTTTAATATGAATGAAAGTCTTTGTTTGAGCTTTTCATAAGAGGCAACCAGGTGGCCCAGTGGGAAGACAAATAGACCTGGAATCAGGAAGAGCTGAGTTCAAACCTGGCCTTACATATTTATTGCTGTGTGATTCTGGACAAATCATTTCATCTCTGTCTCAGTCTCTTCAGTAGTGAAATGGGGATAGCAACAGTAATTATCTGGAAGAATTATGAGAATCAAATGAGGTAATATTTTTAAAGTGCTTAGCACAGTGTCTCTCACGTAATAGGTTCTGTGTTAAAAAGTTTCCCTCCCTACCCTATCAAGAGAATTAAATTTGCTTATTGGGCTTTATAGTTTTTAAAGGGAATACTTTCTTGTTTTTTGTTTTTCAGTTTTTCCCTTTTCCTTCCTGACAGATGGTGATGGAGCAAGGGGATTGGCTAGTTGGGGGAGATCTTCAAGTCTTGGACCGAATTTATTGGAATGATGGTCTTGACCAGTATCGTTTCACCCCTGCTGAGTTAAAACAAAAATTTAAGGAGATGAATGCTGGTAAGTCATTTACCTCATTTTCTAATCTGGTGACATTATTGGACATTTCATATTATCAGTTTCTGATAATATGTTAGAATTACATATTACTAGTTAGTATTCTTGCTTGGGAGAAAATGATAATTGCTGAAATTCAGCTTAGATCCAGCTTAAAAAAAACTGCACAATGGCTCCCTCTTGCTTCTAGAAAAAAAAGGAACCTCTTTTCTTTGGCATTTATATCTCATCATGATTTTACTTGCCTAACTTTTCCAGGCTTTTTATATATTACTTCTTTTTGTACTCTACTTTCAAGCCAGATTAGTTCTCCCATTGATTCCATATCTGACTTTCTTTCTGACTTTGCACAGGTTGGCTCCTTCTTTCCTCTCCCCTCCCTAGTGCCTGATGGATCCATTTCCATCTTGTGTCTTAAAATCTTACTTCCTTCAAGACTTACTTTCTGTGTGAGGCCTTTCTTGTTTCTTATACAATGCTTTTTAGAAGAGATTTGGCATTGGAAATGATTTTTCAGATATCATCATTAGATACTGAATGAGAGCTGCTTCAGAATCCCTCTTAAAAGCAATTTGAATGTTAACAATCATTCCAAATTTGCTGAAATAATTATTGAGCTTTGTAATATTGAAAGTTCCTGGAGAATTTTCCAGACTTCTAATTTGATCTTTATATATTGATTCTTTCTGGAGAATCCTTGTTTACTCAGATTGTTATTCCTTTGCATTTCCAGGATAGTGCCCTCCATTCCAGAAATTATTTTGTGTATTATTTTTTTTTAATATTTGTATATTTGACTTTCACCTGATGTAACGTTAGCTCTTTGAAATTTGTATCCTTATTATGCAGCATAGTGCTTGAAACATATTAGGCACTTGGTTAGTCGATTTTCTTTTCCTCTTACTGCTATCTAAAAATGACAGTTTAAAATAGAGGGGCAAGAAAGATAATTATAGAAAAGGAATTTATACTAGAAAAAAGGTAGTGCACACTAGAGACATTTTTGTGTCTTCATATTTTTTTAGAATATAGCTTGGTATACTATGTGTGAAAGAAATATTATAGAAACTGATCAAGTTGTAAATTCAAAACTTGTGCTTGGAAAGTAGCAGCTTTAAAGCAAAATGAAAAAAAAATTAATAGTCTGTACTGTTGGCTCAGATGGAGAAAGAACTGGACCTATCTGGCAACCACAATAGTAAATGCTTCCTTCCTTCCTTTCTCTTTAATATCTGGTTGAATGTGTTGATGAAAATATTTTGTACTCATCAAAACATCTGGTTGTAGCAAAGTGCCTTGTTTTGATAGTCAAGCAATTCAAAGTAGACACTATTTTTCCAGGAACTGTTTTTGATGGGTGAGAGTAAAAGGTGAGAAAGAGTGACAGATATTGTTGGATCTCTTGTGCTTAAAAAATAAAGCTATGGTAGAATCATGTTGCAGTGCAACTGCACTGCAGTGCAACTGCATAGGGTGCAACTGTGACCGAGACCGACCAGACCATTTGGAATGCCCTACCGTAAGTCGGGTACAAATAGTCCATGTGAATGTTTGCGGTGGATTCTCTATATTTGCTCATCTTGTGTTTCTTTTGTGCTACTTCAGTTCTGCTTTGCTCATAAAGTAAAGCACCTTCTCTGAGGAGGGCATTCCTTTCTGGACAGTCCTGTCTCCCATTATCATGCAATCAGTTCCAAAGTTCTTAAGAGCAATCTTGACAATGTCTTTGTATTATTTTTTCTGATGACCACGTGAGCTCTTGCCTTGTGTGAGTTCTCCATAAAATAGTCTTTTAGGCAAGCATAGGGTTGGCATTTGGACAGTGTGACCAGCCCATCTGATTTGTAGTCTCTGCAGAAAGTTTGAAAGAGCTTTGTCAGGTTAGTTCAAGAAAGAACCTCAGCATTTGGAATCTTATCCTGCCAGGTGCTTGTCAGAATTTTCCTGAGACAATTCAGATGGAAGTGTTCCAGTGTATTGGCATGGCATGTGGCATTCTGACTAGGTGTTGCAGGCATCCAACAGTGAGGCCAACAGCGGCTCTGTAGACCTTCAGTTTTGCAGACAGTCTGTACCTCTTCTGTCCCGCTCTGGCCTTTGGAGCCTCTCAAACCTGAGCTCCAGCTGTGGCGTGGTGTGTGCCAGCCTCGTTGTCAGGGTTTCCATCCCTGGATAGGGTACTGCAGAGAGGTAAGTGAACTTAGCCAGAGCAGCCTGAACCTAAAGTCACCCAGAATTAGGTAAACTCTTTGGGTACAGGGATGAGGGTCTCCAGGTTTTCATAATATTTTTCTTTGGCATCATCAGAGTTTGTCATGCTGGGAGCATAGATCATGATGTTGGTGGCATGGTGTTTGCTTGCAAGTGGCAATCACATTGTGGTCAGCTTGGGGCACTCTGAGAGCCCACTCCCTGTAACATTATAATTGGTTTCAAAAGCTTCAAATCACAGGTAGCTTGGGGCCTGAAGGCTTAAGTCCCTGAGTATCTGTCATAGGGCGGACTTAAATCTGCCTCCTCTTGCCTCTGATGCTAGCCCTCTGCACATAACATTATGCTAACTCAGCTTGTCCCTGCTAAACATTTTCTAAAAATGTGAAAAATACTTGGTGCTTTAAATATACAATAAATTCATTCTCCCCACACCCAGAGACTTTGTTGCGTCCTAAGTGTCATGATTATACAGGTAGGAGTGAAACAGAAATGAACCTGTATGTTGACATGGAAGGAGTTGAGCTATTTCCTGATAAAGAAAAGCAAGTTAGTCCCTGAGTGACTTGTTAGAGAAACTAGGAAAGAATTCTGCCTTTTTTCTAGCCCTTGTCTCCAACTTTTGTGGAAGGTAGGGAAGGATTAGTGCCAGGATCTTCTTCCACACCTTTAAGTATATATCATGGTGTTTCTGTTGTATTTCTGAGGAACTGTCCCAATTACTCTCAATTCTCCTGCCTTCAGGAGAATTATGTTCTGTTCTATTTATTTTGATTATACTTTTTCTGTGGCACCTCACCCGTTGATTCTGACCTTTTAGTGGTCATTAATAATGGTTTAGTGACCGCATTCACCCCATATATTACTACGCTAGGTTGTGGTTCAACTGGTCCTTTCTCCAGAGTTATTTTTAGTTTCAAAGCCCTGGTCTTACCACTCAGAGCCCATTCCATTGAAAATGCTTATGCCAAGATCAATAGTTCTAGTCTTGTTTATGCCACTGATTGGGCTATGTGTGCCCTATATGTAGGCTTTCCTCATAGAAGTCTAGGAGTGAGGATGGGAGTGAGGGAGAGATGGAGTAACTTTGCCCACAGACACATAACAAGTGTGACTAGGGGCAGCTAATTGATGCAGAGGGTAGAGTGCTGAGCCAAGAGTCAGGAATACCCTAGGTACTTGCTATCTAAAGACCCTGGGCAAGTCACTTCACTACTATTTATTTCAGTCTCCTGTTAAAAAAAAGATAATAAAGCACATATCTCTTGGAGATTTGGGGGATCAAATCAGATAGTATTATAACATTTATAAAACTTTGCAAACCTTAAAGTCCATAGAAATGCTACCTTTAAAAAAGTATTTGTTGAACCCATGAAATCAGCATAGTAATATTTCATTACATTCATGTACCACAATTTGTTTAGCCAAACAGTTTCTTTCCTCATTTCTTTTTCAGAAAAATCTTTTTTTTTTTTTTTTTAACCTTTTTTTGTGAAACAGTTGGGGTTAGTTAAGTGATTTCCCCAGCAGGTCACAGCTAGTAAGTGTTTCATACCAGATTTGAACTTAGGTCCTTTTGCCTCCAGAGCTGGTGCTCTATTCACTGTGTCATCTAGCTGCTCCCTTACCTCTTTTTCAGAGTGAAAATGTGACAAGAGGTGTAAAAATATAATAAATTTATTTATTATTGTCTCACAGCAATTAGTATAATAGTTTTCACGTGTAAGCTCATTGACTATGCTTATTTTTTGGAACTCTGTGTTCATCTCCATGGATACAAGAATAGAGGAAGACATAGAAGTACTATATACAAACAAAGTCTATACCACAGAAAGACAAAGCCATTTTTTTTTATCCCTCTGCTAAAGGGTGAGGGGATAGAATTTGAGTCAGGGGTAAAAGCTGTTGAGTGAGTTCAAATGCTCCAGGGATTCTTGAGTCTGTCAGATGTTATTGTATCAAGCAAATATTTCTATTTGAAAAACTTTTGGCAGTAAAGTCTTATATATACTGCTGATGTGGACTTTTTATGGATGATCAGTCTTAACTGTTTGCATTAACTATCTAATGTAGTACTAGATTAGTCTTTTTTGGGAAGAAAGCCTAGGTAGATAAACCTATGAAATCATTTATATATACATATATTCTGGTTTCTTGTTAGTGTTTCCTGTTGGAAATGTGTGTTTGTAAATTTTGTTACCAAATGGCTGTATTTTAAAATCATCTTTGACCTGCTAGTAATCCAAAGATGTAGTCATTGTTCTCTTGAGACATGTTACCATTATGAATGTCCTTTTAAAGGGTTGGGAGTCTGTTGCTTATTAACTGGGAAGGAGAAGGACCATTTATCAGAACTGCAGAGCAAAAATACCCTGTATTTTGTCAAGTCAAGTCAAAGGTTAATGCTCTACTGAGCCTTGAGTAGCCATGAAAGGGTCTAGCTAAGTTTCAAGGTAAGAGTGGAGAAGATAGAGCCTGGTAAATTTTGGAGGTTAAAAAAATCCAGCCTTAGACTCTTACTGGCTAGAGACATTGGTATCAAGGATTCCAGTCTGAGCCAGGCAGGGCCTGAGTAGGAATTAAATTCAGGCTTCCAGAGAGAACCTTGGATTTAGGATTGGAAGTGATGTTTGAGAACATTTTACAAATGAGAAATCAGTGGCCAATTGAGGAAACTAAGAAAAACAAAGGAACTTGCCTAAGGTTCTACAAGTCGTGTACTTATTCCCCTAGACTGCCCCTCTTGAGAAAAAAGTGAATACTCACCTCAGGCCTAAATAGCCAGGTTCACAGAACATAGAATAATCCACTTTGAATTGTTTCTATCTGCATTTTGAGCAGAAGGTTAGAATAGGGTCAGTACCAGGAAACACGCTTAGTAAAGGTAGACTTCAAAATTTGAAACCAATATCAGGATTGAGCCAAGCCAAGACAAGCAAGCAGAATAATGGAGATAAAAATATGCAAGTTATTTGTTGAACCAATAGTTCAAGTTCCCTGGTTCCTTAAAAGTCAGTGCCATGGTTCCATGGGAGGATTTAGCCTGGAAGGTAGGTAGTAAAGTAGGCTTAGCCTTTAGACTGATTTAGAGAGTCATGGCCAAAGATGAAAAGTAAGCATAAAGTCAGAAGGAAGGTTAGATAAATACTTTACTCAAGTGGTCCCCTTGACTGTAGAATATATCTATATACTATAAATTTTTATCCATTGAGAATATTTACATGATGAAAATACAGTTTCCCTCCCCCTCCCCCCACCGATCCCACCTGTCCACCTCCCCCCCTCCCAGGTTATGAAGGTTTGCCATTTATTTATGTGAAATGATTCATGGGCTCAACCAGCTACAACTAAGCCAGGCAGAGTCATAGGTAATTGAGCCTGAAAATACATTTTAATGTAATTGTAGTATGTTATTAGATAATATTTATTATTATAAAAAATTATTGCCTATCTTTTTGACTAAAGACAAAGTCCTTCCTCTCTCCTCTCTCTCCCAAGCTGGTTTATATTTAGTGTACTGGGATTCTAAACATGCATAATTTTTGACTAATTTTTAGAACATCTACTGAACTCCACATTTAGAGTTTAACATATATTATTTTTCTTCAAGTTGTAATCCATGATTGAGCTTATATTTTTTAATGCTGGAAATTATCTTGTCAGATGCGGTCTTTGCATTTCAATTACGCAACCCAGTACACAATGGACATGCTCTGCTAATGCAGGACACTCATAAACAGCTTTTGGAAAGGGGATACCGGCGCCCAGTTCTTCTTTTGCATCCTCTTGGTGGCTGGACTAAAGATGATGATGTTCCTCTGATGTGGCGGATGAAACAGCATGCTGCAGTGTTGGAAGAGGGAATCCTGAATCCTGAAAACACAGTGGTGGCCATCTTTCCATCACCCATGATGTATGCTGGACCAACTGAGGTAGACATATTTTCAAGAATTTGCAACATGCAACCTAAAAGCTAATTTTAGTTACATCTTGTTTTTATCTTTGAACATACCTCCTGTTTATTCTCTGATTCTGTATCTAGTAGTGACAGGATTACTAAAGGGGACGAGGTACATGAGCAGTAGTACTCCATAATGAGAATTTCTTCTTCTTTTCCTTCTCTCCTGTTCAGAGTTCATTGTTTCTGTTATTTCTTTGAAAAATCAGCTCCTTCAAAAGAGGAGTGGGGAAACTGGCTTCTTGGCTGTTTGGGTTGTCAACAGCCCTTATAGGGAATTTGAGAACGAGAAGCCCATACATTTGACAAGCAAAAAGGAAAAATGGAAACAGGTTTTGGAGATTTAAAAATAAAAGGAAAAGTCATTTGTAGTAGCTCTGGCCCCATATGTAGACCCGTTGTTTTCTGCTTTTGGAGTCTATTGAATTTTTACATAAGTCCAATTTTTGACTTGTTTGTGGGTTCCTTGAGTAAGAAGTATGCAGGGTCTGTTCTATGGATTCATCAGGAGGTTCCTGATCAGACCCTCTTTTGGGGTCTCTTTTATTTAGTAGGTCTTTAAAAAATCTCCTTATGGACTGCTTTTGCCTTGGAAATCACCCAGTACATGTTTAGTAAATTAATTGTTTATCTTCAACTGCTGGTGATTCATTGTACTTGAGTTAGAATTTTCCCTAGAAAGTTACATTTTTTGCTTTCTCTACAGGCAGTTTTCAGGACTGCTTTCTTTACAAAGGATTCTCTATAGCAAGCTATGTCTTCATACTCACAGTTGAATAGTAGATACAGTCATTTGTTATTATAATCAGTGATCAGTACAGTGAAATACAGCTGTAGAGATTTTCCTCCATCCAGAAATGTCTCACATATTTGCTAAGTCTATATAGATTACTTTTTTAATTTGGAGGATAGGATGATCAGCATCAAATGAAGCACAAAATAGGGAATATAAAGACTTCACAGGAAAAATCTAAGTGGATGAAAAATTCCTGTTGTTCCATACTCTGGTGAATGGTCAGACCATTGAATAAGTACATCATTACATCTATATAGGACAAGCAATACAGATAGACAGTGAAAAGAAGAAGTAGGAGACTAAGTGGCACTTGAAAAATTGTTTAGTGTTATTAACTCCTAAGCTGCTTCCTAGTAATTCTGTGTTTGAACCTTAAAACTTCATAGTTCTCTAAAGCAAGGCTTCTTAAACAACTTCTTTTACCTGAGAAATTTACATGACCTTATTTACATAAACATACAAATCAAAAATTTGCTGATTATAAATTATAATTTTGCAATTTAATACATTCAATTATGTGATCTCATATGTGATTGCAACCCACAGTTTAAGAAGCTTTGCTCTAAAGGTGCTCCAAATCACTATTGATCAGAGACAGAGAAATGCAAATTAAGACAACTCTGAGGTACCATTATACACCTGTCAGATTGGCTAAAATGACAGGAAAAGTTAATGATGAATGTTGGAGGGGATGTGGGAAGACTGGGACACTGATGCATTGTTGGTGGAGCTGTGAACGGATCCAACCATTCTGGAGAGCAATTTGGAGCTATGCTCAAAAAGTTATCAAACTGTGCATACCCTTTGACCCAGCAGTATTTCTTTTGGGCTTATATCCCAAAGAAATCATGAAAGAAGGAAAGGGCCCCACATGTGCAAGAATGTTTGTGGCAGCTCTTTTTGTAGTGGCTGGAAACTGGAAACTGAGTAGATGCCCATCAATTGGAGAGTGGCTGAATAAATTATGGTATATGAATGTTATGGGATATTATTGCTCTGTAAGAAACGACCAACAGGACGATTTCAGAGAGGCCTGGAGAGACTTGCATGAACTGATGCTTAGTGAAGTGAGCAGAACCAGGAGATCATTATTCACAGCAACAACAATACTATATGAGGATCAGTTCTAATGGACATGGCTCTCTTCAACAATGAAATGCTTCAAACCAATTACAACTGTTCACTGAAGAAAGCCATATACACTCAGAGTGAGGGATGTGAAATGTGGACCACAACATAACATTTTCATGTTCTCTATTGAGGTTTGCTTACATTGTATTTCCTTTATCGGATTATTCTCTCTTATAGATATGATTTCTCCTGAACAAAAAAATGTGTGGCAATAACTATACATATATTCGATTTAAGTATTCTAACATAATTATCATGTAGTGGATATCCTGCTATCTAGGGGAGGGGTGGGGAGTAGGGGGGAAAAATTTGTAACAAAGCTTTGTAAGGGTTAATGTTTAGGACTTACCCATACATATGTTTTGCAAATAAAAAGTATTAATAAAAAAAAAAAAAGAAGCTTTGCTCTAAAGCAGTAATGTCAAATTCAAATAGAAATGTGGACCACTAAACCATATATAAAGATCCTTGTGGGCTGCATATTGATATAGTTTTAAAATGTAATGTTATCTATATTTTATTTTTTTTTAAATTTATTTTGTTAAATTTTTCCCAGTTAACATTTGAGCAGTATTCAGGGTTGTTGCTGGCTACATGCTTGACAACTTTTTTTTAAAGAATCAAATTTGTGAATAACTCAAAAGAGTGATGTGTAAGAATAACTTTTGTCCTATTTCCCATGGTGGCCTATCTTCCTGTATCCCAGAAGTGGCACAAATGACATCCTTAAAAGAACATATGAATAGAAAAGGGGAATGCCAATTGTGTAGCAGGACTAAGGAGAGTAGATAAAACAGACTGAAAAATGCCCTGGTTCCTGTCATGTAGAAAGACCTGGAGGAAATCTGAGTATCTGTAGCATAGGATTTGGGTGAGAATCTGTGGGATGAGAAAGCATGCATGGATGGATTTGCAGTCTGCACTGGTGAATGAAATATCGAAATTCTAAATCTGATGATCAGTTGAAGTAGAAAAATAATTAAAATATTTGCTTTATGTTATTACTCTTTGTTAACACCATTTGGTGAGGTTCCAAAGTCTTTGAAGGATAGATCGGGGATAAGGAATCTTAGAATCCTCTATAAAAAAATAGAAGTGGGAGAAGTAGTGAGAGTAACCTAAGGAAAAAGCATAAAAATAGTAGTCTGTCCTATCCATATCTTCTCTACTTTTTTTCATTTCTCTTTCCTTTGCATTTTTTATTCTACTTCTGCCTTTGTAACAACATACTAAAAAAGCCAGAAATAATCTTCACATTTCTTATTTGTTGATATTCTCTCAAGAAGATGTTGAAGTGATTAAAACAATTGATGCTTAAGGTTCCTAACCTTTCTGGCAGGTAATTGCTTTTTTTTTTTTTTTTTTTTTAAATTAAAAGCTTTTTATTTACAAAACATATGAGTGATTTTTCTACATTGACCTTTGCAAAACTTTTTTTTTTTGTTCCAAGCTTTTCCCCTTCTTCCCCTCACCCCTCACCCTTAGATGACAGGTAATCTAATACATGCTAAATATGTTAAGTTATATGACAAATCCAATATCTATACATATCTATACAGTAATCTTACTACACAAGAAACATCAGATCTAGAAAGAGAGAAGAAAAAAAAACAACAACCTAAGAAGGAAAACATTCACAGAAAGTGTTAGAATGCTGTGTTGTGGTTCACACTCAGTTCCCTCAGTCCTCTCTCTGGATGTATATGACTATCTTCATCGCTGAACAATAGGAACTGGTTTGAATTACATCATTGTTGAAGAGAACCATGTCCATCAGAATTGATCATCGTATAGTCTTGTTGCTGTGTATAATGTTCTCCTGGTTCTGCTGATTTCACTCAGCATCATTTCATGCCAGTCTCTCCAGGCCTCTCTGAAATCATCCTGCTGGCCGTTTCTTACAGAACAATAATATTCCATAACATTCATATACCATAATTTATTCAGCCATTCTCCAATTGATGGGCATCCATTCAGTTTCCAGTTTCTAGCCACTACAAAAAGGGCTGTCTGGTATGTAATTGCATCTTCAAAAAGGAACTTGTTCATCAGCCACATCAAGATTGGGCTTATTTGGGGATCCTTACCAAAAAAAAATTATTTTTGGAGTCATCCTGGAAGTTTTAAGCGTGAGAGTAAAGTTACTGATTCTGTCCCAAACAATTCAGAATCCTTTAAGGGGTAATCTAACCTTTGGAAAGTGTCAGACCAGAATAATGACCTAGGCCATTTTTGCTCTGTATTTATATCTTCCCGGAACTGGAAGGTATCTCACAAATCTTCCCTCTATAAGTAGCCTACTGCAGTTTTTTCCCTTTGGTTTCTTTCTCATTACGTAAAGGTGATTGACAAGTAGTATAAAGCCAAAGGTTCAGGGTACTTAGCTGCAAAGGAATAGCTTCATAGGATTATGGACTTGGCATTGGGAAGGATCCTCGAGTCCATTCTTCTCATTATCCAGAGGGAGAAGCTGAGACCTGGTGATTTTCTAGAGTATACAGCCAGTTAAATGACAAAGATGAATCCAGCTTCAAGCACTTCTATTCTACAGCTATTTCTACTTCACAGTTCCACCTGTTGGCTCTTTTTTCTCCCAGTAGAGTACCAATTGGAGAACAGGAGAAAGGAGGTATGTTTTCTTTTAAAGAATTCCCACTCTAGTGTCCATTTTCAAGAACTTTTTCTTGCTTCTGAATTTGTGGATTAAGACTTATGTTAAAAAAAAAAAAAAAAAAAAGAACCAGGCAAATAAAAAGCTGTTAAATCAAAGACTTAAATTTTTTTGGGGGGATATAAAAGTTTTTGGGGGGATATAAAAGGATTTAAAAAGTGTGGATGCCAAACTAATTATGGTTAGCAATTGTGTACATGTTTTAGTGGGAAAATGGGGCTTGTGATTAAATGAATTCTGTTCTTGCTTTGAAGATTGGCAATAATTTTCTAGCCACTTGTTTGTGTTCAAAGATAGTTTGAGAATCATGTATCGCTAAATTGAAAAGCTTGTTAGTAATAGCCATTCCTTTTCTCCAAAGGTATCTCTTTTACGTGTGTGTTTCAAGTCCATCTTTTCCACAGCTTTAAGTGAAGGGTTTCTTTTATAAAATAAAAAACTATTTAATTTATGCAGCTTTTCCAGTGACATCAGGAAGAAGACTGCCAATTATGGTTTTTTGCCAGCTAATAAAAATCTCCCAACAAGGACTCTTCCTTTAATCATTTTCTGTAGGTCATTTAGAAGACATTGGTACCAGATTTATTTCTGTAGCACAAATGATTTACAAAACAGCAAACAGCTGTTAAGCCTGTTTAGTTATCAACAGGATGTCCATGGTTTTCTAGTCTGTAAAGATTTAATGGGCATGTTTCTTAGGTTCTTGTTTAGTTCTCTCTCCTTCTGCCCAGCCTTTTTATATTTTTCTAACAGTAAAGAGGTGACCATACATGCATTTTTGTGCATTTTTTTAAATGGAGATTTACCAACTATGCCAGAAATTCCATTTGGTATCTTTGCAAATAGCGCTAGAAAAACTAGCTTATTTTTCAATAAAACATATGGTGCTTGGATATATAATTGGGATCATGAATGTATATAGATTTTTTGAAATGTCCTATTTTATTTCCTAATTACAAATTTAAAGCATAAAGATAAGCAGCCATGACTCTTCATACATACTGAAGACCTAGGTACAAGTCTAACCTCTGACATACGGAACTCTGGGCAAGTCACTTAATGTGCCTCCAATAGTAACAGTTTGAAACAAAATGCCTAAGAATTATTGTTCCCTTTACCAAAGGGAATTTTTTTGCTATTGGCCCCTTTTCTACTAATGAAGTTATATATTCAAACCCTCTCCCCCCTAAAAAAATACTATAGAGCCTAAATAAAATAATTCTTTAATGATGTCAATTACATTTTGAATTTTAGCAAACTTAATTGTTAGAGATTGGGTTAGGTGGGGATATTGTTCTTCAGGACCAGAACTACTAATGTTTCTGAAAACCCACTAACTCAACTGTGTTATTAGTTATTAGTTATTATTATTATTATTATTATTTATTTTATTTTTTTTATTAAAGCTTTTTATTTGTATAACATATATATGGGTAGTTCCCCAACATTGATCTTTACAAAGCTCTCCATTACAAATTCTACCCCCAGTCCCCTCCCCTCCCCTAGATGGCAGGAAGTCCACTACATGTTAATAATGTTGAAATGCTTGAGAAGTTATGCAAGAAAAATCCTATCTACAAGAAAAAAAAAAAAAAAAAGAATCAGAGAAAGGCAACACAATGCAAACAAATGTCAATAGAGATCATGAAAATGTTACGTTGTGGTCCATATTTCATATCCCTCTCTCTGGGTGTATATGGTTTTCTTCAGTGAGCAATTGGAACTGGTTTGAGACAATTCTTTGTTGCAGAGAGCCATGTCCATCAGAATTGATCATCATGTAATACTGTTGTTGCTGTGTATGATGATCTCCTGGTTCTGCTCGTTTCACTCAGCATCAGTTCATGCACCAGGCCTCTCTGAAATCATCCTGCTGGTCGTTTCTTACAGAGCAATAATATTCCATAACATTCATATACCATAATTTATTCAGCCACTCTCCAATTGATGGGCATCCCTTCAGTTTCCAGTTTCTAGACACTACAAAAAGGGCTGCCACAAACATTCTTGCACAGGTGGGTCCCTTTCCCTCCTCTAAGATCTCTTTGGGATATAAGCCCAATAGAAACACTGCTGGGTCAAAGGGTATGCACAGTTTGATAACTTTTTGAGCATAGCTCCAAATTGCTCTCCAGAATGGTTGGATCCGTTCACAGTTCCACCAATAATGTATTAGTGTCCCAGTTTTCCCACATCCCCTCCAACATTCATTGTTATATTTTCCTGTCATTTTAGCCAATCTGACAGGTGTTTAGTAGTACCTCTAAGTTGTCTTAATTTGCATTTCTCTGATCAATAGTGATTTGGAGCAACTTTTCATATGACTAGAGATGGTTTTAATTTCATCATCTGAAAATTGTCTGATCATATCCCTTGACCACTTATCTATTGAAGAGTGGCTTGAATTCTTATATATATGAGACAATTCTCTATATATTTTAGAAATGAGGCCTTTATCAGAACCATTGAATGTAAAGATGATTTCCCAATTTGATGCTTCCCTCCTAATCTTGTCTGCATTTGTTTTGTTTGTACAGAAACTTTTTAACTTAATATAATCAAAATTATCCATCTGGTGTTCAATTAGGAGTTCCAGGTCTTCTTTGGACATAAATTTATTCCATCTCCACAGGTCTGAGAGATAAACTATATTACGTTCCTCTAACTTGCTTACAAAGTCCCTCTTTATATCTAGATCATGAACCCATTTAGATCTTATCTTGGTATGTGGTGTTAGGTATGGGTCAAGCCCTAATTTCTTCCACACTAGTTTCCAATTTTCCCAGCAGTTTTTGCCGAATAGTGAGTATTTATCCCAAAAGCTGGGGTCTTTGGGTTTATCAAATACTAGATTGTTAAGGTTATTGCCTAGATTGTCCTGATATCCTATCCTGTGCCACTGATCGACTGCTCTATTTCTTAGCCAGTACCAAATGGTTTTGATGACCGCTGCTTTATAATATAGTTTTAGATCTGGTACAGCAAGGCCACCTTCATCTGCCTTTTTTTTCATTAATCCCCTTCAGATCCTTGATCTTTTGTTCTTCCAAATGAACTTTGCTACTATTTTTTCTAGATCTGTAAAATAATTTCTTGTGAGTTTGATTGGTATGGCACTTAGTTATTATTTTTTGAGCTGAGGTCGATGCTTTTGGAACCTTTGTGTATAAGTATGCTAGTTTAACAGGTGTATGGGATGTAATCATCACAGTTATATTTAACAAATGGGATTATCACATAGTTGGTGGATACTCTTTTAAAAAAATCAAGTATGGGAAACTATTGCTTATATATATATATATATATGTTTATATAAAACTTTTAAGTGCTTAACAACTCTTGGGTCCCTAGATTCTCACAATAACCCTGGGAAGTAGGTGCTATTATCTTCATTTTGCAGATGAGGAAACTGAGGCAGACAAGTTTACTTGACAAGTGTCACATAGCTAGTAAATTTTATAAAGTCAGATTTGAACTTAGACCTTCCAGACACCAGGCTTAGTACCATGCTATGTAGCCTACCTCAAAATGCTTGTATAATCCGTATTAGGACTGACTAGTTAGAATTGTAAGGGACCTTGGAGGTAATGCGATTCATCTGCCTCATTATACCAATAAGGAAGATAAAGCCCAGAGGGTCAAACATTGTACAAGGTGGCATGTAGCAGAGCCATGATGTGCCCTTAATGACATCTTATCTTAAATCCAGTTCTCTTTCCATTCATTCATTCTTTTTTTTTTTTTTTAAATTGCTGAGGCAATTAATTAGGGTTAAGTGACTTGCCCAGGGTCACACAACTAGGAAGTGTTAAGTGTCTGAGACCAGATTTGAACTCAGGTCTTCCTGACTTCAGGACTGGTGCTCTATCCACTGTACTATCTAGCTGCCCCTGTCTTTCCATTCATTCTTAAAAGGTTGTCATGATATGTATGCATCCTCTTGTTATAGTTCATTTAGAACCTACATGGTACACTTCTACAGAGGCCTCTATTAGTTTCATCTACTTATGGCTATAGCTCCAGGGAAATTCTTTTAATATCTTGAGATGTTTGATCTGAACTGAATTCTTAGTCATAGACTTGAATCTTAAGTCTTGTAATGAAATTTTCTTTGAAGAGTTGGATAAATATGTTTTTGATTTCCATTGTCTTAGGTAATTTCTTAGCTCAAAACTGAAAATATTCAGCATCTCATTGAAACTGTAGTAAGGAGACGTACCAAAATGTTCACAAGACCAACATACCACATTTTTAACTTAAGTTGGTTGTTAGCATTAAAATAAATAGCCTAGATTCAGAAACATCAAGATGTTTTTGAATGCCTTTAAGAAGTTGGTATGGTAAGCAGTTGTTACAGATTCTTAAACATATACTTTGTCACTTTTGAAGCTAAGGGATTAAATGGAAATACCTAGGGACAGATTGTAAAGACCTGAAAATAAGCTCTTGAGGAATATACATTAAGGGGTCAAGAAAAGGATAAGGAAATATAGAGAGGAAGCTGTTAAGAGGACAACAAATAGGGTTTAAAGAGTAGCATCTTTAAAGCCAAGATAAAAGAAAGTATCTACCTAGTCAGAGTTTTTTCATCTTGAGACCATGAACTTATTTTTTAAATATTCTGTGTTTCATTATAATTGATTATATGCTTTATTTTACATAAAACGTTATTCTACAAAGGAGTACATAGACTTCATCAGGGGCCACAACACACAGAAAACTGGAAAACCTCCAATCTAGTAGATGGAATTAATCAATAATCTCAAAAGAGATCAAGGAGAATGAAGTTTAAACAAAAAATTATTGTATTAACACTTAGGAAGTTCTTGGTGCCTCTTGGGAGAACATATTCACCAGAATAGTTGAGAAAAAATAATGGACTTCAGGGACATTTTTTTCCTATGAAATTTGGTAGTGAAGGAAAGGAGACCCATTAATTAATTGGACAGAAGGGGTAAAGGAAAAGTTTTGCATGTCTTTAGACTTTGGGAGACCGGAGCATGCAAGTAGTTGGAGAGTACAAAGAATTCTTTGTTTTTTTTTCTCTTTTTCTACTAAGACTAGGTTTCCCTATCTTGCACAAGCTAAAAATGCAGGCCTGATCTCAGTATTGATCAGGCATAGGAACTTTAACCTGTTCTTTTTTCAAATATGACTGATTTTCCTCCCTTTTTATAGCCTGGTGGCCTTTGTTCCAAGTAGCTCACATTGTGGTAATTGGTTTTAGTAAGGGTACTTTGGTCAATTTAGCTTACTTGCATCTCAGAACTTCTGAACTCAAATGATCTACCATGCTTCTCAGTAGCAGGGACTACAGGAATGCTTTACTGTGCCTCTTTAAGTGACCTTAATCAATTCCCATTAATTCAGTGATCATCTCTTTGCAGATGATTCCCAAATCGGCATATAGAGATCTATGGAGTTATGGGTAGATGAGATGGGATATGACTAATACCTCTTAGATAACCTTAAGGAACCGTATTATAACCTTTTACTCCTCACCTTACACTAGTTTGTTTCCTTATTTCTAACAATGTTCAAATATGGTCTGCCATAAAGTCTATGTTGTGGATGCTAAGAAATTAGTAATATTACAAAACCATGCCTGATTCCTCTTTTCCCATAGACTATCTGTTTCAGACTGAACTTAGAGGCTTAAACAAAACATGATTGTTATTGGCCATATGATTTATTAATTGAATCAAATAATAAACATAGATAAATATTTAGACAAAGTATTGGCTGTAAGAGAGCTGGAATCATTTCTGTGCTTTGGTAAAGGAGGGAAAAGAAGAAGCTGCTTAATTGGAAATTCTTTCCACAATTCATGTCAAGTATCAGTTGCTATTCAAGACGGACTCCTTGTATCATATGCTTTTCAGTCTAGAGGCTCATCTGCTTGTGCTAAATGTTTGTTGAATTGAATAGGAAGATGTCATTGATGTGGTAGCTATGGAAAATGCACAGGATTATATATTAGATTTAAGCTGGAAGGGACCTTAGAGGCCATATAGTCTGGTAGGGTCTTGAAAATAAAAGAAAGTAGGATTTAAGGACTTTAAGGGGGCAATACTTTAAAAAAAAGAACAGATTTGAAAGCATTGTGCTTTAAATTGGCCATGTTTCTTATTAGTAGTCAACTATATTTTTGGAAAATGTTTATTGTATTCTGAAAAGAAAAACTTTTTTTAAACTTTGTAATATAATTTTTATTTTTCTAAGTACATGCAAAGATAGTTTTCAACATTCAGCTTTGTAAAACCTTGTGTTCCATTTTTTCTCCCTCCTTTCCACTCTTCTCCCAGACAGCAAGCAACTCACCATAGGTTAAACATGCACATTTCTTCTAAACATTTCTATATTTTTATGCTGTGCAAGAAGAATCAGATCAAAAGGAGAAAAAAAAATGAGGGGAAAAAAAAAGAAAACAAACAACAATATTACCAAAAGAAAGTGAAAATAATATGCATTGATCCACATTCAGTCTCCATAGTTCTCTTGATGCAGATGGCTCTTCACAAGTCTATTTGACCTGCTTTAAATCACCTCATTGTTGAAAAGAGCCAAATTTATCACCAAACTATTTTGTTGTTGCTGTATACAATGTTCTTTTTGTACTACTCACTTCACTTGGCTTCAGTTCATGTAAATCTATACAGGCTTTTCTGAAATCAGCTTGCTCATCATTTCTAATAGAACAATAATAGTCCATGACATTCATATACCATAACTTATTCAGCCATTTTCTAATTGATGGGCATCCATTCAGTTTCCTGTTCCTTGTCACTACAAATAGGGCTGATTCAAACATTTTTGCATGTGTGGGTCCTTTTCCCTCTTTTATGATTTCTTTAGAATACAGATCCAGTAGAGACACTGCTGGATCAAAGGATATGCACAGAAGAAAAAATATTTTGATAGCATTTTTTATCTTCTTACCTTAATATTTTTGTATATTTGGTCTTCAATCTATTTCTCAGATTTTCCCCATTATCCCTTATATTCAGTAGTAAATGTCCAGGAGAATCCAGTCTGGGCTTAAAATTGGGGCATTCATAATTCACATATATTGATTTAGGTCAATAGTACTTTGTCCTAAGACTTTGACTGTTTTAAATTGCTTAATATTAGAG
This sequence comes from Myrmecobius fasciatus, assembly GCA_023553655.1. Taxonomy (NCBI): domain Eukaryota; kingdom Metazoa; phylum Chordata; class Mammalia; order Dasyuromorphia; family Myrmecobiidae; genus Myrmecobius; species Myrmecobius fasciatus. The sequence continues at coordinate 129,938 of JAJPUD010005327.1, forward strand.
TTTGGTTGTTTCCTAATCATCATAGGAATCCTGCTATGGGTGGATGAGGAAGAAGAAAATATGTGGAGGAAGAAATTCATTAGATTTTACATTCTTATTAGCCAAAATTATGTCATCTTATTGAATACTTTAAAGGGCATATTGTAGACCTTCCTAATTTGTATACTTCATTTTCTTGAAAGCAAAGGGTCATACTAAGATAAAATGAGAGCCCTTGTCACCCTATTCAAACATCTGTTCAATAGTCTTTGCTGTCATTCTTGTGAGGTCAGTGTCTTTTGTTTCCATGGGAGGAAAGTAAACTAGAAAGTCATTGTTGCGTAGTGAATTGATGGCGGGTTTATAGATACTACCTCTTGCTTTTTCTTAGACTCTTCACCTTTCTGATCATTTTAAGTTTTTAAAGATATCAGAGACAACTAGAAACTGTTTACAGTGGGTTGACTTGTAACATCTAATATGAATATGTGCCAGGCATTGTCCTAAGTGATGGGGGGGACACAAAGAAAGACAAAAGGTAGTCCCTGATCTTAAAGAGAACACAGTCTAATATCAGAGACATTATGTGGACAACTATGTGCAAATAAAATATGCACAGGATAAATTTGTAGTCATGTCAGGAGGAAGGCACTAAGATTAATGACAGCATGGGAAAAGCTTCTTGTAGATAATGGTGTATAGCCAAAACTTGAGATACTGTTACTGATTATGTGGGGTGGGGAGTGGAGGAAGTCAGAAATTAAATCATTAAGAAAAGGGGGGTGAAATTGGCATGTACATGACCCTTATTTTGCACAAATTAATAGTTCCTGTGAAAGATTCTACCTTAAAGCTTTAAAATGTTAATGTACATGTTTTTTATATTCATGAATAATGAAAATATTTTATATGTATGGATATTGATTAGATGTCCTCGTAAGGTGATTTAAGAAATAAGAGCAAATTCTGAGTCAGTAGAAAAGATATGAAAGATAGGACGAGTTATATAGAGTTCTTTCAGTACTGAGTGATCGAGTTCTCCTTTCTGGAGTAAGTATTACCTTGAGGAGGAACTAGAAGGAAATTACATACTTGAGCAAGCAATGTTCCCCTTCTATTTATATGGCAGTTTTAGTTTCTAAAATCCTTTATGCAAATTTTCTATGTCTTTATAACACACAAAAAAATACATAAAAATCTAGATTCTTCAATGTCTGCATTCAGTCCTAGAAATAAATCTCTGTGTCTCAGGATAGCAGGACAAGGATTCAGCTAGGAGATCTCCTTCCTCCTTTGATTCTCTATTTTGGCTTACTTAAAGGTATAACCAAATGGGTAAATGTTTTAGGTAGGTCATCTAATCTGTACTATATTAATACGTAGGATTAAAACATGCTGTTTACATGACTTTTTGAAAATTGCTTTTACTGTTTTTTGGCAGCCACTTGTCATCTTCTCCCCCTCCCTCTTCAAAAAATGAATGTTTTCCTTTAGACTGGGAACCTGGAATGTGTTGCAAAAGTCTCTCCTTCCGGCAATGAAATGTATTTATGTTTCATTGTAGGCTAATAAAATACAAAAGAGAAGAGGAAAAATAAAACACTTTTACAGAAACTTTCAAGTTACGTCAGAGTATCATGGAAAGTTTGTTCAAAGTTTAGACATGCCTTAATTTCTCTTTCATCTTATAAAACTCAAATACTTTTTCAGGATCTGAGCATGTTGGTATATCCTTCACTATCTTTGGAAGAACTTGATGACTTAATCCAGACTTTGAGGCACAGTTTAAGAAGTTCATTTTAATCTTTTTAGGTTTATTTAATGTATTTTACACTTACTATACCTGATTTTAGGGGTACACCTAAAACCTATAAAATTTCTTGCCTTTTCCAGGCAAGAAATGAACTATGGAACAATAGAGCATTAAACACTGCTTATCAAACCTATATATTAGGACATGTCACATGGAGTAGTGAGTTCCCATTTAATCATTCATGATGTTCAACTGATAAGTCTCAATTCAATTTAAACAAAAATATTATTATTATTATTATTATTATTTTTGTGAAGCATTTGGAGTTAAGTGACTTGCCCAGGGTCACATAACTAGTAGTGAGTATTATATGTTTGAGACCAGCTTTGAACTCAGGCCCTCCTGACTCCATGGCTGATGCTCTATCCACTGCACCATCTAATTGCCCCAATTAAAATTTCTTAGTAGCATTATAAGAAGTATATAATTGGAAAGAGTATTACTAATCATATTGCTCTGGGAATTCACAATACTTTTTTTTTTTTTAAATGAAAGTGGTTCATAGATAAAAAATACTGAAAATCACTAGTGTAAAGAATAAAGCCAGTCTAGAAGCCAGGAAGACCTGGGCTCAAATAATGCCCCTATGTAATCCTGAACAAGTTCCTGTACTTCTCAGTACCTCAGGCAACTCTGTACAGTTAAACTTTTTTTTTTTTTTTTTTTTGCTTTTTTGCTGAGGCAATTGAGGTTAAATGACTTGCCCAGGGTCACACAGCTAGGGAATGTCAACCTAGCTGCCCCTGTACAGTTGAACTTTGAGAGAAGATGACAGCTTGCATTGGAAGAAGGAATTTTCTCACCCAGCATTTCCATTTACTAGTGATATCGTAAGTCTAATTTCTGTTGCCTATCAGGAAGTATTGAGGCCTAGTTGAAAATGACAACTAAAAATGCATAATCAAATTAAATTTATACACAGAAGTTAGAGAGGAGTGTTCTTTTTGAAATCTTTTTCCTGCATCAAAGTTGGAAACTTTGGTTCCAAAAGAGTTAGAAGCCACCTTTCATAATTACCTAATGCAGTGTCTTCACTTATAGGTGAAAAATTAAGGCCTTCTGTGTTTCCATATGGCCAATCACTTTTGATATGATTATCATATAAAAGGATATTAAATCAATTAATTTAAACTGAATGTTGCATATATAAATAGATAAAAGTATATAATGATATAATGCAGCTTGTTCCCTCTCTCCACACCTAATAAATTTGAGTACAGGGACTTTTGCTTTTTGGTAAAACCAATTTCTAACATATAGTAGGTGCTTAATAAATGCTTGCTGATTGAATGATAATTTTTACTACTTTTTTTTTTTTTTTGCTTTTTGCTGAGGCAATTGAGGTTAAGTGACTTGCCTAGGGTCACACAGCTAGGGAATGTTAAGTGTCTGAGACCAATTTTGAACTCAGATCCTCCTGACTTCAGGGCTGGTGTTCTATCCACTGTGCCACCTAGCTGCCCCAAATGATAATTTTTTTTTTTTTTTATTTTAAGCTTTTTATTTGTATAACATTTGTATGGGTAGTTCCCCAACCTTGATCTTTACAAAGCTTTCCAATACAAATTTTACCCCCAGTCCCCTCCCCTCCCCTAGATGGCAGGAAGTCCACTACATGTTAATAATGTTGAAATGCTTGAGAAGTTATGTAAGAAAAATCCTATCTACAAGAAAAAAAAAAGAATCAGAGAAAGGCAACACAATGAAAGCAAATGCCAATAGAGATCATGAAAATGTTACTTTGTGGTCCATATTTCATGTCCCTCTTTCTGGGTGTATATGGTTTTCTTCAGTGAACAACTGGAACTGGTTTGAGACAATTCTTTATTTCAGAGAGCCATGTCCATCAGAATTGATCATCATGTAATACTGTTGTTGCTGTGCATGATGATCTCCTGGTTCTGCTCGTTTCACTCAGCATCAGTTTATGCAAGTCCCTCCAGGCCTCTCTGAAATCGTCCTGCTGGTCGTTTCTTACAGAGCAATAATATTCCATAACATTCATATACCATAATTTATTCAGCCACTCTCCAATTGATGGGCATCCCTTCAGCTTCCAGTTTCTAGCTACTACAGAAAGGGCTGCCACAAACATTCTTGCACATGTGGGTCCCTTTCCCTCCTCTAAGATCTCTTTGGGATATAGGCCCAGTAGAAACACTGCTGGGTCAAAGGCCGAATGATAATTTTTAAAAATCATGAATAAATCATTGTTTTTGGCTTCATAAGATGATATTCATGAATATATGCTTAATCTAATATGGCTATGTCTTCCACTAAAGTTTTACTCCGATATCTTCTTTTCATGAGGTGAGGTGTTTTCATAGTTCCTACTACTCTGAGACATAGTGCCCTGCATTATGTCTGCTTGTCATTGGAAGACTTGCCTAAATCCTAAGTCTCATTAATTACAAAATAGATTGCAGTCTCAGCAGCAGTCTCAAATGCTTATTCAATAAGAGGGAATTAAGCTCTCTATATCAGTGGGGTCAGACAAGAGTATTAATGGGGCCTCATCTGCACCTGCATATAAATTGGTTTTAAAATCTAATGCTATTTGTGTTTTATTGTATTTTTATTAATTTTGTTAAATATTTTCCAATTGTATTTAAATCTAATTTGGGTGGCACTCAGGAGCATTATTGTTCCCAAGGCTGCCTAGGCTATGAATATCCCTTTGCTCTACATTAATGGAAGATCATAAAAAAGACACAGATTTTTAAAGTTTTTTCTTTTTTTCTTTTTTTTTTCTTTTTGCTGAGGCAATTGAGGTTAAGTGACTTGCTCAAGGTCACACAGCTAGGGAATGTTAAGTGTCTGAGACCAGATTTGAACTCAGGTCCTCCTGACTTTAGGGCTAGTGCTCTATCCACTGTGCTACCTAGCTGCCCCAGATTTTTAAAGTTTCAAGGAATAATCTTGGGGGCAGTTAGAAGTCATAGTGTATAGCTTGAAGTCAGGAGGACCTAAGTTCAAATCTGGTCTCAGGCACTTAACACTTAATAGCAGTATAACATGGAATAAGAAACTTAAGCCCCGAGCCAAAAAAGAAAAAAAAAAAAAGTATTATCTTGCTGTATAATGATTACTTAGGAGGATTCATTTGATTTATTTCCCTTTGGACAATGAGTATTCATAAAGTAGAAATAAGGTCATTTAATTTTTTTTTTTTGTTCTTTAGGTCCAATGGCATTGCAGATCACGAATGGTTGCAGGAGCTAATTTTTACATTGTTGGAAGAGATCCTGCTGGCATGCCTCACCCAGAGACTGGGAAGGATCTTTATGAACCAAGCCATGGGGCCAAAGTGTTGACAATGGCCCCTGGCTTAATAACCTTGGAAATTGTTCCCTTTCGAGTAGCTGCTTACAATAAGAAAAAGAAACGAATGGACTATTATGACTCTCAACAGTAAGTTTTAAAATCAGCATATTCTGCTTCTTTACTTTTTGTAGGCCCTTTATTATGATGGTCTTGTTGTGCGTTTAGCATATTTTCTTGTGACCCAACTGATCATGATTTTTGTGGACCCATTTCTCAGAGGAAATTCTGGGTCTCCTCTTTTTATTTGTCATCCCTTTAAAGTCAGTATAGAGCCCAACATTATATCCTATCCATAAGTGCTAGGGTTAGCTGGGTTCTTAGTAAATATTTGTGGATTACTTGAACCTTAGAAAGATCTATTTATTCCTTTTTCTAAGGCATGTATGTGGCAGTTTTTGTCTAGAAAGTAGGAAAGGTTATAAATTTTTAAAAAAATTTTTCTGTCTCGAGTGTCTGACTTCTGTTATTGGAATAAGATGGTATAGCAAGTAGAATTCTGATCTTAGAACTAGAAAAATCTAGGTTCAAATCATGATAATTAACTAGTTTTGTGACCCTAGATAAATCACAGGACTGTAGTTTAATCATAGACTGCTTGGGTGTATATTAGATTTTAAGTTCCTTGAGAGGACAGGGGATATCTTTTGCTTCCTTTTGTAACTCCTCTTAAACATAGTGCCTGGGCACATAGTAGTAAATATTTATTGATATTGATTGGTATAGAGAGAATACCCATGCTGAGAAGTCACAGATTGTTGGTGTATTCCAGTGGTTTTTTGTTAGAGTGAATCTGCTAGTAAAAGTAGATAGGGAAATTCTTAGTCTTAATTGTTGTGTTTTGTTTTGTTTTTGAGACTAGATCTTCCTATTTCATTTGACTGAATGAGGAACCTTATAAGGGTCCACCTCATCTGGTGGGGATGGATGGATATTAGGAGTTCTTACACTGAGAATACTGAGAGAAAGGGTTATTTCCCTTCCTTTGTCAACCCCTCTTTCCTCATCTGTGCTTGTGATTAACTAGTTTTAGAATAAATAGGAATTCAGGATTTTAAAAAAACTAACCAAATTGCTTAAATTTTTTTTTCTCATGCCCTTGAACTTAATTGAATTTGTAACAAATACTTGTTTGTTAATTCTCAATAAAAGCCATAACTTTTCAGCTGGAGGAAAAAAAAAAGAACTAGAAATGTTTCTTTTTTGAATTTTTCCGAGCGTAGGATACTGCTTCTTCAAATGTTACCTGCCTGTATTTTTCTTCTTTCTAAACAATGTGCTTGCTATATATGCCAAACTTTGGGGAGATACTAAAGATATAAACACAAAAGGAAGATAGTCATTTCTATTGGAGAGATAAAGAAGGCTGGTTTTGAGTTATATTTTAATGACATGCTCCTTTAGTTCTCATTATAGCTAGCATTTACATATTACTTGAAAATTTACAAAGTAGGTGCTATTATTATCCCCATTTTACATACGAGAAAGCAAGCTGAACTAAGTTAAATGACTTAAAAACTAAATTTACATAACCAAAGTTCAGTTTTTTACACATTCTTTTTTCCTGTTGTTCTTTGAGTTGGGGTGGGGATTAAGAGGAAAGTCCTAAAAAACCCTGGCCTTTCCCTTCTCCTCCTCAAAACCCTATTGTATTTATGATCTTTTTTTATGTTGACATGCAGGACGTTAGAATTCATGTGAATAGCTGATTAATGTGTTAGAAATGTCCTTGATAACTTTCATGTTTCCTTAAATCTGTCGAATATTGCTTTAAAAACAGTCTCTCTTTTAATCATTCAAAAGATAAATAATTACATCAGCTCTCATAAGATTTTCCAAAGATGAATTCTATATTAGTTACATGAGTGGCTCATTTTCTTGGAAAAAAAATTTTGTTACCAAATCTTAATAAGTTATGACTTGAGAAGCTTTAAACCCTTCTTAGTTGCCTAACTTTTTATATTTATGTATTCAAATAGAATTTGGTTGATGGGATTGTGTTGGAAAGTGATTAAAATTTTGTGGCAAAGAGATAGCCTTTGAAGTATTAGAAAAACACAGTTATTAATTATGCACATATGAGGTTGTCTTTTGTTTGATTAATGGAAGTCATGCCATGCCAGCTTTTAAGTAATTAATGATTTTGCAGTTTCTTATTTGACTAGTTTATTGTAGTGATGTGGGATGGTGTTTAAAAAAAAAATCCTACATGCTTTTATGCATTCAGTCATAATATTTGTCATTAAGGAATTGGAAAAAAGACATGCTTAAGTTATAGGACCTCAAGATGCTTCTTTTTGTCAAGAAATCTTATTTTAGGAGGAAAAAATTTCTTTCAGATGTTAGGATTAAGTTTTTAAAGCTATTTTTCCTATTTGTAGCTCCCTTTATTTTATATGTTGTAGAGAACATAGATCTTTAACAAAATCCACACTTCTGTAATTCTCATTCCTGAAATCACAGCAAGATACAATAGTTTATAATGCCCTAGTATCCTCCTCTCCTCTGATGGGGAAGGAAAAAAAGCAGAGAGAAGGCTGTTGTCATCCTTTCCCAGATAACTTTGTAATAAATTGTCATTTTACTGTTCTTTACATTGTTATTGCTAGTTGTTATTAAGTTAGCCTTAAACCAAAACTTTTAAAAAGTTCCTTATTTCAATACATAGATGGATCTCATTAATTTTGGTACTCCTTCCAATGATGTAAATCTTACCAGTCTGTGCCCTCTCATATCCTGTTTGGCTCTTGTCCCTATCTTCCATTAATCTTCTATAAGAGGTTCTTTTACTTCGTAGGGGCCAAGGTGGTTTATTTTATGACCACCTCATGATATGGAGATGAATTCTGGAATCTCTAGACCTATGCCTTTGAAGCTGAAGTTCTCACTTTTCCCACTGTTCTGGAAAGGCATCATATATAGTCTTGGAAAGAGATTACCTTTGCTTTCCAAGGACAAAACCAGCTAAACACAAAGAGACTCATCTCTACTTGGCTATCCATGTGATGATGAATTCTTTGGCTGTGGAAACCCATGAAGTAAAAAGATGGCTCTACACCAAAAGGAGATCAGGGAGAGGACAAGTCAGTTCTGCCACAGAAACGTAACAGCATCTTAAGACTGGGATTAGTTCTTTGTTACTCTTTCAGTTGTCTTGTTCTTTTCCAATATCAACTATACTTTCACAATGAAAAGAAAGAAAGGGAACCAGTGAAAATGTTTGTGATTTTATTACACTTTTCTAAGCCAGTAGCATTCTTCTGCTCCTCTTTCACCCCACCTCACCCCCCAGTTTTTGCCATGCTAGGCCACAACATCCTTCCTTTGAAAGCCACAAAATCTTTTAAAATGTTCAAATATAAGCTTTACTCAGTGACTAGTATCTTGTCTTCTTCCATTCATGCTTTATTCTTGAAAAGCCTCATATTTTCTTGTATTTTCAACTCTTCCCTCTATGTGAATCATTCTGAAAATTATGAAAATATCAAAATAAATATTATCTCTAATTTCTTCTGTATTAATTCTTCAATGTGATTGATTTTATGTTGTATTAATTTTATAATTGAGTCAGCTTTTCCACTGAGTTACCATCACCAAAAAGTATATTGTTCATTCTTGCCTGCCCTTGTACAAGCAAGGAGAATCTTGTCTCCTTAACAAACTATTCCAGGGACCAGGGAGGCTGCTAACTCAGGTTCTCTAACAACGTCTACAAGTTGTAGATGGGTTCCATAAACCAGTTAATTTTAATTGTCAGAGAGATGTGGTTATTAGATTCCTTCTCACCCTGTCATCTAAAATTCTAATTGTTATCAAAATTCTATTGTGAGCAAAAGAGAATCTTCAAGGCAGTCAGCTGGAAATGAATGAAAAGATTATTGAACTTCTAGTGCTAGGACAGATTTTATGAGTGGCTCTCATGTCAGCATCAGTACTTTTGTGTTTCTCTAACAACTGAGTGTTGGCAGAGGGAGAGTAGAAACAGAAGAACCAGGAATAAGGATTGGTATAAATGGCAAGCTGAAGAGTTAGAGAGACTGTGACTGTAGGAACAAGAGTAGTATTGCTTTAGCTGACTGTGGAATCTGTATTAGGGAGAGAGCCTGGTTAGTGCACCATCTTACAGAGTAAGGGGTAGATAGAAGTTGGAGGCATTCTATATCCCAAAGAGATTTTAAAGGAGGGAAAGGGACCCACATGTGCAAAAATGTTTGTGGCAGCCCTTTGTGTAGTGGCAAGAAACTGGAAATTGAAAGGATGCCCATCAATTGGAGAGTGGCTGAATAAATTATGGTATATGAATGTTATGGAATATTATTGCTTTGTAAGAAACGAACAACAGGAGGATTTCAGAGAGGCCTGGAGAGACTTGCATGAACTGATGCTGAGTGAAATCAGCAGAACCAGGAGAACATTATACACAGCAACAAGACTATACGATGATCAATTTTGATGGACATGGTTCTCTTCAACAATGATGTGATTCAAACCAGTTGTTCAGCGATGAAGATAGTCATATACATCATATACAGAGAGAGGCCTGTGGGAACTGAGTGTGAACCACAACACAGCATTTTAACTCTTTCTGTGAATATTTCCATGCATTTTATTTTCCTTCTTAGGTTGCTTTTTCTTCTTCTCTTTCTAGATCTGATGTTTCTTGTGCAGTAAGATAACTGTATAGATATGTATACATGTATTGTATTTGTCATATAATTTATCCTACTGTATTAGATTACCTGTCATCTAAGGGTGGGGGGTGGGGGGAAGGAGGGGAAAAGCTTGGGAAAAAAAAGTTTTTGCAAAGGTCAATGTAGAAAAATCACTCATATGTTTTGTAAATAAAAAGCTTTATAAAAAAAAAGAAGTTGGAGGCATTAATGGAAAGGATTATGTCATTTAAGATTAGTTGGCAGAGAGCATGTTCTCTGTGGGGAGAGAAGTGAGGATGGAAAATAGGTCTGGAAAAGTAGAATTTGGTTAGAGGGGAGTACTAGTTTTTACCTCTTAACAATAAGACCTTTGCTTTGTGATGTTGAGTTATAGGATGTAGTAATAATGTAAGAATGAAGGACAGTAAAAATGTTGGATTTCAAGGGATCCTGTTTCATTATTTTCATTGAGCTCCACCTGTCCTTCTGTATTAACTCCTCCTTTTTCACCTATCCAAATCTTGTTCATTCTTAAAAGTCTGATACTCATTTTCTACTACAGGGGCTCTTACCTTGTGTCTTGGACTCCTTTGGCTATGTGAAAGCCTTGTGAAGCCTGTATTATCATTCTTCAGAATAATGTCTTTTATATCCATAAAATAAAATACTGAGATTACCAAAGGAGCCAAATACCCTGAAGTACAGTTACCTTTTTCTTTTTCTTTCTTTTTTAATTTTATTTTTTTAAAGTTTAGGGACACCCAGGACTATACTTTTGAGTAGTGTCAGGCTATCTTTTTTTTATGTGCACATTTCTTCTTTGAACAGCTATCTTACTGGGAACTCACCAAGATCAGGGATGTTATCTTGAACATTTTCCCGTAGCATCCAGCATAATGATTTCTACATTGTGGGCATTTGAATTGGATTGACTTAAAAAATGCTGACAACATTAATGAATAAATATTGTATTATTATTTTTTTATAGCAGTTAATATTTAAGCTTAGCACTTAAGAGTTTGCAAAGCATTTAATCCTTTATTATAGGGAAGATTTATTTATTTCTTCACAGTATCTCTCCATGCAATGGACTCCTTTCTCTCTCTAAATCCTTCCCAATACATTTAGTCAAAAAGTGTTTTGGTCTTTGAGATCCCATGTGTTCAGTTTTTCAGGTAGATGAAGACAGAATTGGTCCTGTAATGGATCCTTTCCTTGGGGGCTCATAATCCTTTCCCCTCATCTTTTAGATCAGAGAGTCTTAAGCTTTTTTGTGTTATGAACCACCTCTTTGGCAGTCTGATAAAACATATGAACCTTTTCTTAGAATCATATTTTTAAATCCATAAAGTAAAGGAAACAGATTATTATCAAAATATGTTTTGTTTTGTTTTGTTTTAATTCACAGACCCCAGTTGAAGAATGACCTCTGCATTAGAAAATGATAATACCAGGCCACTAGAGACTGTTGTTGTTTTTTGTTATTGTTAGACCACAGTAAAATCATCACATTTCCATCATAAGTTTACAGGAAACTATTGACAGTAATATCTTGAATTTTGAAACCACCTTCAACTTGTGTGCAAGTTATTCACTTGTTCCAGTGCAATGCATTCAGAGTTGAAAGATGCTGAGACCTAACTGAAAATTCATTGCTTTATTTCATTTAAGAGAAAGTACATAAAGTACCTTATTGTATATGTGGATTATAGAATTAGTATTCATATCAGCATGGATGTGTATGCAAATTAGAAAATAGAATGATTAATGTGGATCAATTTTCATTTAACCTGATAGATTTGAGATTAATTAGAAATTATTTTCAGCTAATATGTAATTCATATAACTGGGAAAGAAGACTAGAGAAAATGAAAACTGACTGTTTATTTTTTGTATTTTCTTGTCTTTGAGATCTGCCATCCACCCTCAAGATTTGCATGTTTACTTTCCTAGATTGACATACTTATTTCTTCCTTTGGAAAAAAACAAAAACATTTATAATTTTTCTGTCTGTCAAATGTTGTTGACCTTAATCAGTTTTGCAAATATATTAGGTCTTGTCTGTTTTTGTTCTGACTTTCATTTTTAATAAGATATGAAACAGAAATGGAAATATATGTATTAAATTGTAGAGTAGAAGAGATTTTAAAAGTTTAGTCTCTGATCTATTTTTGATGTATTAATTCCCCCATAATGAGTATCCAACCTCCAAATGAAGATGACCAGAGAAGGCAACCTCACTCCCCTAAAGCAGTTAATTCCATTCTTGAACACTTCTAAGTGTTAGGAGGTTTTTTCTTATGTTGATACAAATCTTATTCCTATAACTTTTCCTTTTGGTTCTAGTTTGACCTTCTTGACCCAAGAACAATGAGTCTAATCCCTCTTTTGTAATAATCTTGTGTATCACATCTTCCCTTCTCTCCCTCTAATAAATAACAATAACAAAATAATTCACTTTAGTTCTTTGATAATGCTTGTCCCCTCAGTATCCTGATTACTATTTTCCTGGACATGGTCCAATTTGTCCATCTTAAAATGTGGCTCCCAAAATGGATATTACCCTATATATCTGACCTAGGCATTAACTACATTAGTGCAATTACTGCCTTCACTCTGGGTATTACTTTTATCATTGTTTGCACTCTAATAGCCCATTAGCTTTTTTGGTCTACCACAAGGCATTGTTGAATATCTCATTGGGTTTGAAATTCACTAAAATCCACAAGACTTTCCATTTATCTTTCAGTATTTTCATAGGCCCATGATTTCATTGGTGTGATGCAATTTTTATGCAATGCAAATTGCAGCCATTCCACAGCTTCCTAAATGATCCTTAGGAATTACTGTGGTCCTCAGAATTTATCAGTCATTATCAGCCAACTTGTTAGTGACAGCCCAGCCTCTTTACCTTCTAAACTATTTCTTCAGTGACAAACCAAGTTTCCTTCCTCAGTGTATTTGCCCACTTTAAAATACCGCCTTTCAGAATCCTACATCAAGGCCCACTTTGATCAAGATCAAAGTCTACCTTCACTAACTTTCCCAGCTGAAATGGTTTCCTTTCTCTCCAGATATTTCTGGAGCATTTTGTCTGTATCTCTCCTACTTTTGCTCCATAGCATACTCTACCTTGTATTATCCTTACCTGTGTAAATTTTGCTGGGACAATGTATGCTTCTTTTAAAAAAATTAATGATAGATTTCTTTTGACACAATAGAACCTTTTCAGCAAATATCCAAATAATCCGAAGTACATTTTTTGAAAGGGGGGGGGGCAGCAATCTTCCAACTCTGAAAGTATGCTTTTGTGTGCATATGAGGAGTATATTTTAAACATTTCATATTAACAGTGTCTATGTAGCATTAGGAACTTAAATTAATCTTTGCTAAATTAAATTGTATTCAGTGGCTGCCAGCCCTTATCTTGAAACTTTTCCAGCTTGGTAAGATCAATAAAGTTCTTATTCCACTGGCTTGGCTTTTGTAAAACTCTAATCATATCTTACAGTGATAGTAACTTGCATATAAATTTAAAAATTGTAAATTTTAAACTTTACATTTTTTAAAGCACTTTACCTCATTGAATATAGGAACTTTAAGAGGGAGATTCTGTATATATATTTGAAGGTACTGAAGTTCAAAGAAATTAAGGGACTTTCTCATGGTCATAGTTCTTGAGTGATTTGAGTGACTTGCTCTTTGAACCCAGATTCTTCTTAAACCTTAGCTCAGTCCCATGAGTTTAACACCACACCACATTGTCATAATTCTAAAAACAGCAACAATAATTAAGGGCATTTATATGACACTTTAAGGTTTACATAGCACTTTATGTATGTTGTCTCATGTGGTCTTATAATACTGTGAGGCAAATGAGGATTGCAAATGAGGAAACTGAGGTTGAGAGAGATAATTTGCTCAGGGACATACAATTAAGGCAATATTCAAACTCAGGTCTTCTTGACCAAGAAGTGCCCACAGAATAAAACTTTAGTAAAAGTTTTCATTCATTTTTATTAAAGTAGTCAAGAAGCATTTATTATGCACCTGTTATATTGCAGGTACTATTACGAAGCTACAGGAGTTACAAAAAGCAAAAATTGTCCATGTCCTCAAGGAGCTTACATTCTAATGGTATTAGATGTTACTATATTAAATTTTATTTTGTCTCAATCTTTGATTTCAACTTATTGAGATGATTCTAGATCACTATTTGGCCATCCAGGATATATTAACCAAGGGAACTAAATAGAAAGAATATTTGATTTAGAGTTGAGGACCTGAGTTCAAATTTCTGTTCTGCTGCTTGTTAGCTGTGTGCTTCATCTCTGGGCTTCAGTCTCCTCATTTATAAAATGAAGGGATTAGACTTAAATGATTTGGAAGGTTCCTTTTTCCTCTAAATCCTGTGATTTGTGGGCTGTTTTTCCAGCTTTGTTCCATCCACATATTTTGATAAGCATTTTATATTTATGCCTCCATCCCATGCATTGATAATAAAAATATTGTCAAGAAGAGGACCAAGGACTTTAGGTCTTGCAAAAGGATTCTTCCTCTTAGAAAACACTCTGACTTTTCAGTAGTTTTTTGATCATTATTTCTAGGTTTTGCAGCTACTTGGTGATGAACCTTGAGTTAGAAACTTGGATTCTGATTTCTAGTCTAGGATTTCTTCCATTATACCTTACTGGGTACCGTTAGGGAATAAGGAAATCATGCTAATTTAATTTTCTAGTCAACTCAGAATTAGCTGTGAAACTTTTTGTATGTCAACCTTTATGTTGATTAATTCCTGTCTAATAATTTTGCAATGAGGAAAAAATAAGAGCCTTTTCTGGATCCAAGGCCTACTACAATGCCCTCAATAACAGTAGGAGCTCAATAAATATGTACCGAATTAAATTAGAATTGAAGTGTTTGCAGATCTTGGAGTACCTTCCTGCAATCAGAGGATAATAGATTTAGACTTTTAAGGGACCTTGAGGTTATCCAATCCAACTCTCTCATTTTAAAATTAGGAAACTAAGACAAAGAGAAGTGAAAAATACCTTAAAATTATCCAGAGAACAGAATAAGTATTTGAGTCTTGGTCCTCTTATTCTAAATCCAGCTGTTTTAATTTGAAGGATCTTGTCAAATTCTTTATTAGTTTTTCTCTATTTGTTCATATTCTGCAACAGATGTTGGTCCATGAACTGTAATTATCATGGTGGTCTGTTTGCTTACGTTCCTTATGAGCACTTCGGGGCAGGATGACCGAATGTTGCTTTTAGGCACAAAACAAAACTGACTTCTTTGTTCGATTCCAAGGAGAGTCTGTGAACGAACTTTCCATTCAGGAGCAGTTTCTTTGTGTCCTCTGGTTTTGCTTATGGTGGGAATGTCAGTATGACAGTTTAACCATTGGTTTTTACCATATTAAGTAACCATTTATTAAGTAATAGTCATTATCTGAGTATTATTCTGGATAGAGTGGATAGTGCACTTGGCCTGGAGTCAAAAAAACCTAAGTTTA
Organism: Myrmecobius fasciatus; assembly: GCA_023553655.1. Classification (NCBI taxonomy): domain Eukaryota; kingdom Metazoa; phylum Chordata; class Mammalia; order Dasyuromorphia; family Myrmecobiidae; genus Myrmecobius; species Myrmecobius fasciatus. The sequence goes on from JAJPUD010005327.1 coordinate 145,221, forward strand.
AATTCTGACTCAAATTCAGGGGACATTATTTAACTTTTTTCAAGCTGTTTCTTCATCTATAAAATGGGGATAATAATAGTATTTACTTAACAGTGGTTCTATCAAATGATGAACTGATACTTAATAAAACTCTGCAGATTTTAAATCTATAGACTAGTTATCCTTATGTGTGAAAAGGCTTTGTGTCCTAATCATTAGAGAATTTAACTTCCAAAGTATCAAAAATTAATAAAACTATATGAATTATCAACTGATGCAAATTTGCTACACATTTAAAATTATTTTAAAATAATTTAAAATTTAAATTATTTAAAATTATTCTGCAATGAATGTGCAACATACTTTGAAGTTTTTTGTTTTTTATTAAATCTCTCTTATGAGTACATTTTCTTTTTATCTGTATTTTAAAACTGGCATGTAGTAGTAGAGGGACAGGAAGGGGAGACAGCATATGCTCTTGATTGAGGATCCTGATTAATTAGGTTTTAGTTAATTGAAATTTTAATGTGATATCTGAATTTTAATTTTTGGAAGTCAGCTAATCTTTATTAACAACATACTGTGTTACAGTTACCGTGCTAAATGTGAGGGATACACAGAGGCAAAATAGTCTATTCTTAAGCTCATGGTTTAATAGCAGAGACAACAAGCAAACAAATAAGTACAGACAAGCTAGATTCATGATAGATAGGAAAAAATTAAAAGAGAAAGAGGGCACTAAAATTAATAGGGTTAAAAAAATTTTCTAATAATTAGCTCCTTTTGGCAAAATTTTTTCATACATGAGGATAAACTGTCTATAGGGAAAGGTCATGATAATGATATTTTCCCTAGATTTTGAAGGACTCTAATCTTAAGAATGCTTAGTATTATATAAAGAGCAGGTGATTCAAGTAGAGGGTTGATCATGAATTCATGAAGACCTCGATTCAAGGCCTCTCACTGACACATCCTAGGCATATGATCATAGACGTTACTTAGCTCTTCATTGTTCCAGACAATGCTTGAGATTGTTAACAAAGTTAACAATCTGCACAGGTGAAAGGAATTTCCATACAAGAATACTGACGAAATCATGTCCATTACTCCAACAAGGTTCACTGTTTTGTGTAAGATTACTTCAGTGTGTCTGTCTAGCATGGGTTAAAAATTAACTGAAGCTGCAGCACTGGGGTGATAATTTCTAATTTACAAAATGCTTTGTTGCACTCTCTCTATTTGAAGAAATTTCCAGTGGTTTCTGTTCAGTGTGTAGCTTGTGCTTGCGATCTGGCCTCCATTGATTATAGTAATAGGCCATCTGCTGCCCTATCCCATTGCTATGCATGGCTTCTGCTGATGTCAGCTGAGAACTGAACATGTGGATAGAAGGGCAGCAGATGGCTGTGGGATGAGAAAAGCTTTACAAGAGGCCAGGGCACGCTGTCCTTTATGGAGTCAGTCAAGGCACAGGCCCCACGTGATTAGTGGATAAATGCAAGACAACCCAGGAGACTCCACAATGGAATTGCCCATTAATGTTCCTAAGTTATATTGATACAAGAGCCAGTAAGCCAAGTGTTTTTTTTTAAATTATTATTACTATTTAATTATTTTTAATGTTGTCAAACATTTTTTGAGTTCCAAATTCTCTTGCTTTTTCCCACCCTTTTCTCTCCCATTTAAGAAGAGAAGCAATATGTTATCAATTATACATGTGAAGTAATATAAAACATTTCCATATTAGCATGTTGCAAAAAAAAAAAAAAAACAAAACAAGCAATAAAAAGCAAGAAACATAAAGAAAGGTAAAAAAAAATATACTACAATCTGAACTCAGAAGTCATTAGTTCTCTCTCTGGAATCATAGCTTTTTTTTTTTTTTTAATCATATGTCCTTTGGAATTGTTTTGGATCATTATATTGATTAGCTAAATTTTTCACAGTTGATCATCCTTACAATATTGCTCTGTGTACAGTGTTCTGGTTCTGTTCATTTCACTTTGCATCAGTTCATCTAAGTCTTCTTAGAATTTTTTCTGAAATTATCCTGCTTATCATTTCTTATAGTATAGTTTTGCTTCATCACAATACTATAACTAGTTTATCCATTCCCTAGATGATTTCTAATCTCTTGCCACCACCCTTTCCTCTCCCCCTACCCCCCCAAAAAAAGCTGTTATAAATTTATTTATTTTTTTTGGTATAAATAGGCCCTTTTCCTTTGATCTCTTTGGGATATAGACCTAGTAGTTGTATTGCTGGGTATTTACAACCTTTTGGACATCGTTCCAAATTGTACTTCGGAATGGTTGGAACAGTTCACAAATAATGCATTAGTATCCCTGTTTTTCCACATCTACATTTATCATTTTACTTTTCTGAGTGTGAAGTAGTCCCTCAGAGTTGTTTTAATTTGCATTTCTTTAATTGATAGTTATTTGGAACATTTTTCATATAACTGTTGTATTGATAGCTTTGATTTGTTCATCTAAAAACTGCCTGTTCATGTCCTTTGACCATTTATTAACTGGAGAATGGCTTATATTTTTATGAAATAGTCAATTCATAGTAAATATAGTCAGTTCCCTGTATATTTGAGAAATGATGACTTTATCAGAGAAACTTGCTGTAGCCTTCCTTCTCTCTGCCAATCTGTAAGTTTCTTGTTTTCCTTCTGATTTTGGCTGCTTTGGTTTTGTTTGTGCAAAACTTTTTAATGTCATGTGGTCAAAATTATCCATTTTACATCTCCCTCCAGACACATCTGTGCTGCTTTTTCCAAGGGCCATAAGAGATTTCCTAATAAATGCTATAAAAAGCTATGCTTAAAATAACTGTAGAAAGCAAGCTTCCAAGGGTCCATTAGTTTTTTTTTCCTTTCCTTATCTTATCTTTCCATCTTTCCTAAATTTCCTTCTGTGGATTCTAGGAGAAGTGCAGGGGGAAAAATGCAAGAGGAAAACTTTAGATTATACCAGTATTGCTCTGCATATTCTTAAATTTAAATTATTTTTTTGCTTCCTTTTATCAGTTTAAGTAGAAAATGAAACTGACAAAGGGCTTAGATTGAAGGTTTGTAGCCACCAGATAATATTGGAGCTCTGAATTTGGAGTCAAAAGTTACTCAATTTCTCTGTTCTCAATTTCTTTTTTTATAAAATGAGGGGATTAGACTAGATGACTTACATGTAAAAGCTCTTTTCTAGTCATAAATAAATCTGTGATCCTCTGGTCCTGTTGTCTTATATTACAACCTAATCAAATGAATGAAATCCAAGTGACTAAAGTTAAAAATCCTTATGTGACTAAGACAGAGATATGGAAAATATGAAAATTTGGGAACAGCAGGAAAATGTCTTTTCCTTTACCAAAATGGAGCAGAATCAGCAAAATGTGGAGGCAGGAACTCCTTTTGCTTGATGAAGAAACATTTATGGCATGCAGGCCAGATGGAGTGTGAAATAGTTTGGAGGAAAACAGTTACCTAGGGACTCGGTTTTAAATTGTATTTTTAGCAGGAATGCAAGCAACGCCTGCATTTTATACGGTTTGGCTTTCTGGGAGAGAAATGGCCTTCAATAGGTCTGGCTCCCTCCCCACCCCCCACTCCCCACCCCCCCTTCTAATCAGAGTAAACATAGGTCCATTTTCCGACTCCTTTTGAATTTCCATCAAGCCTGAGTACATTGTTATCCTCTCCCTCTTTCTTTGAGATTGGATTGTAGTGGTTAGAAAACTCTGTAGTTGGATTTCTCTTAAGTGAATGAATGAAGGATAGAAAGATGGTTTGTAAAATAGCATTGCCCCCTTGTATATTTAAAATGAATGATTTTAAAGTATTTTTTTCTATACTCCTCATGCTTTCCTGAAGGATTCTGTCTAGAAGTGAGAGTTAATTCTTCTTTGTTTTGTTCATTAGAAAGCTGAGACCCACTAAAATTAAGTGGCATAGTGTGATCACACAACTACTTAATGGGAAAACCTAGATGTTCAAATGAGTGGTCTTGTACTCTACCGGTCCTTGATTAGCTAATACCGTATTCATTTTGTACATGGAAATCAAATACAGGCAGGTGTAGTACATTGGAAGATTTACTCTAGATTGGATTCAGTGATCTCTAAAGGTCTCTTCTACCTTTGTTTTCATTATCTTTCAAGCCCTCCCTTCTGAACTTTCCTGTTATTATCAAGGGCAGTAGCATTCCATCTAGTTCCCCAATATTGGTGCTGTCTCGGACTCCTCACTCTCTCCTACCCACCATATCCAATCTCTTATCAATTCCTGTTAATTCTGTCAACTTAGATTCTTGAGGAGCTGTGATTTGTTATGTCTATAAACTAGTACTTTTTTATTTTTTATTTTTTTTATTTTTTTAAAATTTATTTTATTTGCATAACATGTGTGGGTAGTTCTTCAACATTAACCCTTACATAGCTTTCTGTTACAAATTTTCCCCCCCAACTCCCCACCCCTCCCCTAGATGGCAGGATATCCACTACAAGTTAATTATGTTAAAATATTGGCAAATCGAATATATGTATACATATTTCCAAACTTATCATTGTTGTGCAAGAAAAATCGTATCTACACAAAAGATATATCAGATAAAGGAAACACAATGTAAGCAAACATCAGTCAAGGAGTATGAGAATGTTATGTTGTGGTCCACATTTCACATCCCTCTCTCTGGGTGTATATGGCTTTCTTCAGTGAACAATTGGAGGTGGTTTGAAACATTTCATTGTTGAAGAGAGCCATGTCCATCAGAATTGATCATCATATAGTACTGTTGTTGCCGTGTATAATGATCTCCTGTAAACTAGTACTTTTGATGAGATACAAATCCAGCTTTCTTTTTTTTTATATAAAGCTTTTTATTTACAAAACATATGAGTGATTTTTCAACATTGACCTTTGCAAAAACTTTTTTTCCCCAAGCTTTTCCCCTCCTTCCCCCCACCCCCTCCACCCCAGATGACAGGTAATCTAATACATGCTAAATAGGATAAATTATATGACAAATACAATATATGTATACATATCTATACAGTTATCTTACTGCACAAGAAACATCAGATCTAGAAAGAGAAGAAGAAAAAAAAAAACCTAAGAAGGAAAACAAAATGCATGGAAATATTCACAGAAAGCGTTAAAATGCTGTGTTGTGGTTCACACTCAGTTCCCACAGGCCTCTCTCTGGATGTATATGACTATCTTCATCACAGAACAACTGGTTTGAATCACATCATTGTTGAAGAGAACCATGTCCATCAAAATTGATCATCGTATAGTCTTGTTGCTGTGTATACAAATCCAGCTTTCTTAACTTTGAGTTTTGTACTCTATTTTCATTGTGTCAAGCTTATCCCCCTGCCTCCTACCCCCTGACCCTTGTTTATTCCCATTAAGATATCCATCTTCTGAATATGGTAGACAATTTGATATAGTTTATATATGTGCTTTCCTGTAAAGACATATTTCCATATTAGTCACAGTTGTGAATGCAGAAACAGATCAAAACAGGGCCGGGGGTAGGGGGGTGGGGGGAGCAGCTAGGTGGCGCAGTGGATAGAGCATCAGCCCTGAAGTCAGGAGGACCTGAGTTGAAATCTGGTCTCAGACACTTGACATTCCCTAGCTGTGTGACCCTGGGCAAGTCGCTTAATCTCAATTGCCTCAGCAAAAAGCAAATTTAAAAAAATAATAAAAAATGGGGCAGGGTGGGGGAGGAGAATGGGAAAGCTAAAATTACGTGAAAAAAAAAAATGCTTCAATTTGCATTCAGAGTCCATCAGTTCTTCATTTGATTATAGGTAGCATTTTCCTTCCTGAGTCTTTTGTCTTAATCTTGGATCATTATGTTGCTTAGAAAAGCATACTTGATCATCACTCAATGTTGCTGATACTGTGTAAATCATTTTCCTGGTTCTTATTTTACCTTGCATCAGTTTTTACAAGTCTTTCCAGTTAATTCTGCAGTCTGCCTGTTCATCATTTTTCATAGTACAAAAACACTGTTTTATTCATATATCATAGGATGTTCGGATTTTCTCCAATTGATGGGCATCCCCTCAATTTCCAATATTTTGCCACCATGAAAAGGGCAGGTATCAATATTTTTTCACATGTAAGTCTTTTCCCCTTTTTATGATCTCTTTGCGATATAAAATACCTAGTAATGATATTGCTTGAGCTAAAGGGTATATGCACAGTTTGATTTCCCTTTGGGCATCATTCCAAATTGATCTCCAGAATGGTTGGATCAGTTTATATCTTCACCAATAGTAGTGTCCCAATTTTCTTATATCCTCTCCAACATTTATCATTTTCTTTTCTTTATATTTTTAGTCATATTGACCAATCTGAGGTGTGAGGTAGTAACTTAATTAGAGTTGTTTTAATGTGCATTTCTCAAATCAAAAGTGCTTGGGAGCACTTCTTCATATGTCTGTAGATAGCTTTTTTTTTTTTTTTTTCATCTGAAAGCTGCTTGTTCTTATCCTTTAACTATTTATCATTTGGGGAATGACTTGGCAAAATAGTTTCTTTTTAAAAATGTTTTCCTTTTTTTATTTGAAAAAACAGTAAGAAAAAAAACAAAACAAAAGAGAACATTTTCATGTGCTCAGCAGAACATCGGGGGATTCAAAATATATAACAGCAAATTAGCAGATCAAGAAAGTACATATATTAGTAGAAGAAATTATTTATGAATGACCTTTTTCTCCCTTTATTTCCTTGTAAATTGTTCTTTGGTTCTCTGCTGCTCACCTTATTTATTACTTTATTCTTTTTTCTCCCCTTTCATTCCCCCTTCCTCCCAAACTCTCAAGCAAGCTCCATTTAAGAAAAGATATATTTGTATATACATATATAGATATATAGATACATATACACACTCACCCCCATTCCCACACACACACACACACACACATCTTTCCCATCCTTGCTGCCTCTTTAATTAAATTCTGCTTCATAGCTTGCCTTGCTATTACTTAACCTCCCCCCATCTAAGGATCCCTGCCTTGTCTTCTTCCTTTACCCTTTGCTTTCCCACCCACCTAACCCTCCCTCCTTGTTTTTTTTTTAATAGATTTTGGAGGGTGCTGTACCCTTCATGGTATATATGTAGTGTTACTTGTTGAACCCATTCCCGATGTGAGTAGATTTTCAGATTTTCCCCCACTAATGCCTCTGTGTACCTCACTGTTATTTTTACCTTAACTCTGCCAATCTTTCTTTTGATCTACCCTATTGTTGATGTGAATCTTATATACATGATATGGTATAGCTTCTAGGGGAAATATAACAATTTTAAGATACTCTAACCTTTGGGAGCTTTTATCATAACAGTGTCAGTGATTCTAAAGTCTTCTGGCTTTGAAATCTGTGATCCCGAGGTCTTCCCCTTCCCGCAACCTTGGAGTACTATTGTTCTGGCAGTCTGTCGATGATTGTAAATAAGTCTTCTGGCCTAGGAATATAATAATATGTCTTCCCTTAAACTTTTGGGAAGATATATTAATGATCCTAAGACTAAGTATTTTAGGATACTATTGTTCTAACAATCTATCTGTCAATGATTCTAAAGTCTTCTGGCTTTAAGATATAATTCTAGGTCTGCAGTCAGTGATGACCAAATTCCTAAGACCACTCCTCAGTTATATCTCTAGGCCATAAATTAGCAAATCAATAACATGAACTAAATAAATGAGTCTCCTAGCTTCTGGTTCTTTGCTAAATTCTTTTGGACTTTGGGGTGCTTCAATGTTACAGTAACAATAATCTTTGCCCCTTGACTTAGATATGGGTTCAAGCCTGCAGATTCTTTTGAGACACCTCTTGACACCTGTCTGTGACCCCCAGTCTTTTGCAGTTCCTTCCCAACCTCCACCTACATACATGTATATATATATGTACATAAATACACATTTAAAAAACAAATAATTTGTCCATGTTTAAATAGTTTGTTCTTATTAAGTTTCTTAAAATTGATCTTTCATATTGGCTCTCATATGTTAAATTTTCTATTAAGTTCAGGTTTGGTTGATAGAAAGTCTTGAAATCTGTGAGTTTGTTGAATATCTATTTTTTCTCATTCAGGATTATAGATAATTTTGCTGGATATTTTGCTGGATATTATATTTTTGGCTGCAGGCCTGGTTCTTTTGATAGTCAGTAGATATGATTCTAAAATCTGTGGTCTTTTATTGTAACTGCTGATAAGTCTTGTACAATTCTAACTGTAGCTCCAGCATATTTGAATTGCTTTTTTCTTGCAAAATTTTCTCTTTGATCTAGAGGTTTTGAAATTTGGCAATAATATTCTTGTGTGTTTTCCACACGGGATCTCTTTGAGGTGGTGATTGGTGGATTTTTTCTATTTCTACTTTCCCCTCATGTTGTCATCCAAGACATAAGATGTTTCACATTGTTCTGTTTTTTCATTCTTTAGAATTTTTGTTATTTCTTGGTCTCTCATGGCTTCACTGATTTTTCCTTGCCAAATTCTAATTTTCAAAGCACTATTTTCATCTTTGAGACTATACTTTTTTTTCTGATTGGTTAACTTTTTTTTTTTTCATAAGTTTCTTGTTTTTCTTGTATGGTTTTCATTTCTTTTTTTTCTTTTAGTTTTTCCTCAATGTTTCTCTTTTGATTTTTGAATTACTTTTTTGAGTTCTTCTGTAAGTTCTCTCTGGGCAAGGAGCCATTTTACATTACTCTTTAGTTCTGAAGCTTTTTTTTTTTTTTTTTTACTAAAGTGTCCTCCTCTGAAGATGAATACTGGTTTCCCTATTGTCATAATATGTTTCTATGGTGTGGTTCTTTCTTCTTTGCCAGCTCATTTTATTTATTTATTTTTTTTAATAAGAGGTATTAGCATAAGCACTTGGGATGGGGGCATGGCACCTCAAGCTTCCCTTCAGCTCTCCACTCTGACCAGGAACCCCAAACCTAGTGCTCACAGCCAGCAGGCCCCTACCCTACTGCTTCTGCACTCAGTAGTGGCTGGTTCCTTCTCCCTCTGGCCTATGTCTCTGCAGCACTGCTGGGCCTACTAAGCCCAATAAGTTGAGGTTTGCTTAGTCTTCCAGATTCAAACCCCGATTCCACAAACAATTGGAAAGGTGAAAGTCTGGGTGGTTTTTGCTGAGGCTTCAGCCACACCCAGCTAGCCGGGAAGGGAGGGGGGGGTGTCCTCTGCTTGATGCTTTTTGGAGCTAGCCAGGAGGTTTTGCACTTCAGATCTTCTCAGGTTGTATCCTGGAGGACCACAGTTCTGCCCCAAGTCTTCTTGATTTTTCAGAGTCTATGTTTGCCCTGAGGCACTGATTTGCTCTATTTGTAGGGAAAATTGAGAGAGCTTGAAATTTACCAATTTACTCTATCATCTTCCCAGAATCCTCCCCTGGCAAAATTGTTCTTAAAATAATATTTACTTTGTAAAGATCAATGCTGAGGAACTACCCATACATATGTTATGCAAATAAAAAGCTTTAATAAAATAATAATAATGTTTACTGTTATTATGTACAGTAGTAGTCTCTTCCATCTCAACCATTCACCACAACTTGTTCAGACATTCCTTGATTGATAGGGATCCCTGTACTTTCCAGTTCTTTCCCACCACAAAAAAGAGAAGTGCTATAAACATCCCATTTACATTGAAAGTTATTCTTATTGTTTGTGAATTTCCCTCCATCTTATTTTACTCATTGTTTTCCTTCTCAGCTTTTCTTTTTATCCCATCCTTTGTTATGTTATCTTCTCTCAAACTCTCCTATTCATTATTTTATCCATTTCTCCAGGAATCCCTCCCTTAACTTCTTTCCCTACCTTCCCATATCTTTATACACACACACACACACCTGCACATCTCCCTCTTGCTGTCCCCCTTCTTTTCTCCTCATGTTCAGATTTTCTATGCCCTTCCAGATATATGCCTTGTTTCCTTTTTAATCCGTCTGAGAGTAAGGTTCCAACATTACCAATCCTTCACCCCTAACTGCTTCCTGTATTCTTTCCTTCATGCCCCATTTTTATGATATAATTGTTCCCTTTTACCTTCTCTTACCCAATTTTGTTCTTTAGAATCACCCCCATTATATATACAACTCAGCCCCAACCTTTCTTTCAAATTACTTGGTAATGATGACAGTTTTAAGAATTCTGATAATATTTTCATGTATACAATTAAAACAGTTTGATCTCAATCAGGACCTTTTAATTATTCTTTAATGTTTTCCATGTATTTTTCCTAGATCTTTTGTGTCAAATTTTCCTTTGAGTTTGTAATGCTCAGGGAGAAACTGAGGCAGTATCACACATTGGAAATTAGGTAATACTTTATTGATGTTAATTGAGAGTTCAGAATCCATAGCTAAGGATCGGGACTGCTGGGACTCTTGCCTCAAAGCACACAGTCCATTGTGAGTTTAGACTGACAGACATGTCAGCCGACTGGATCTCAGGCAGGTCTAGCCCAGAGAGTTAGACTGACAGACATGACAGACTACTGAATAGGACTAATGTCACAGAGTATTCAGTACCTCATGGAGGAGTATCACGGATTTTATAGTCTCCATAGCTCAGGGAAACAAAAGAACTCATGGGGAAAGTTGAGAAACTGCAGGGACATCTGGGGTCCAAGGAAACTATCAATTCAATTCTGACAGGTAGGGAGTAAGGAAGGAAGAGTGCTAAGACTATAAATTCAGTTCTGGCAGGTAGGGAGTAAAGAGTGCTGAGTTTGGGAAAGGAAGACAGACAGTAAGTCTGGAGTCAAAAGATAAGGGGTATGTCGAGGCGGACCATCTGGAGGTTTTGCTAGTACTTTGGAATGTGAGTCCAATTATTTTTGATGGTCAGAAGGAAGGAGGTTGCTATTTTTGGGCAGAACAATTAAGGGAAACTGAAACAGCAACTGAGGGAAACTGAGACATGGAACTGTAGCACAAGTTCTAGTCTTTTTGTTGAAAATACCTGAAAGGTCAGTTTATCAAATGTCCTTTTTCTTTTCCTCCATTCATTCATTTGCTCAAGTTATTCTTGAATGCAACCCCAACTCTTTTGCTCTTCAAAATATAATGTTATAGACCTCTGTTCTTTTAGAGTAGAAGTGTCTAGGCCTTTTGAAATTCTGACTATCTCAACAGTATTGAAATTTTTTCTTTGTTTCTTGCAATATTTTCTCCTTAATTTGTGAATATTGAAACTTGGCTATGACATTCCTACAAGTTTTCCTCCTGGAATCTCTTTCAAGCTTTAAACAGTAGATTTTTTTTTTCCTGTTTATATATCATCCTCTTATTTTTGAACTTAAGGGAAACTTTGCTTAATAATTTTTGTAATATTGTATACAGATTTTTTTTTTTTACCATAACTTTCAGATAGTCCAGCAGTTCTTTTATTGTCTCTCCACAATCTGTTCTCCAAAAGTTCTTTCATTTGTAATTTTGGCTCTTAATTCTGCACTTTAATTTGGATGTAGGAATGATTGAGTAAAAATTTTTATTTCCAATAGTATCTGTGAGGTAGTCCTTACATTTCCCTAGAAATAAATAACAATAACATTGCAAAGTGTTTTACAGATTATTTTATTTAATCCTCACAACAACTTTGTGGAGTAGGGTCTTTTATTATTCCCATTTTACAGATGAGGAAACTGAGGTTGAGAGATTAATTGAATTGCCCAGAATCACATAACTAAGTGTCTGAGGAAGGATTTGAACTCAAGTCTTCTTAATACCATATCAAACATTTTACCACCTACTTGATGATTATCAGTGGGGTAATGGCTTTTATAGGAAATGAAGGATAGAGAATAGAATCAGGAATTATTTTCAAGAATGAAGGGATATCTCACTTCAGTAGACAGCAAAGTCCTTGGAAAGAAAAATATTTTGGGGGACATAAAGGGAAAGGAAATCTGAGTGAGTTTACTACTCTTATAAATTGGGGTGTCTAATAGCACAATCTTTGGAGACAAGGCTATTACATAATATCATTTCCTTTTATGTGAAACTTCATTCATTTTGTGACATGAGAATGAGCTGGTTAATAAATAAAGCCCTATGTAAATGTTAAAATTATATTAGAAACATGGGCGGAGCCAAGATGGCCAACTGCAGACAGTGTTCTGCTCTGTGAGCTCCTGAGACCTTCCCTCAGACCCAGACAAATTGAGCCTCAGAACTGGTTTGGGAGTGGGGGCGCCACCAAACATTTGGACTACAACGCACTTCTATCAAATATCTACTTTGAAAAAACATCGGAGGTTAGCCTCAGGGGAAATCAGCCGCTGGTCGCAATCAGATGCCAGCTGGGGTGGAAGTCAGGGCTGCAAAAGAGGGGCGGATTTTAGGCACCCAGGAAGCCCCTGGGAGACAGACGCCTGGGCCACTTTGCTCTGCTTGCAGACAGGTGCTTTGGCAGATCTGCCTTTGGTAAAGGGTGGATTGAGAGCAGCTGAAAACATGGTCCTAGTGCGGATCTAGCCCCACCAGCCTCAGACCGGAAGTCAACTCGGCAAATTGCCCCAGGGCAAATTGAAACTGCAGCAGTATTCCCTGCTGGTGACTGATACCTCAGCTCAAAAGCATGAGTAAGAAACAGAAGAGAGCTCTCACCATAGACAGCCTTTATGGGGAGAAACTAGAGCAGTCCCCAGATCCTGAGATTCTGAAAACAATCCCAGATGAAGCCACAAAGGTGGACTTAAGCTGGTCTCCCTTTCAGAAGGCTTACCTGGAAGATTGCATAAAGAATCTGAAAAGAGAGCTAGAAGAAGAATGGGGAAATAAATTGAGAACAGGGCAACAGAGATATCCCAAACTGGAAAACAGGACTGGTGAATTGGAAAAAGAAAACAATTCACTGAAAAATAAAATTGGTGAATTGGAAAAAATCACCAATTCACTGGAAAATAAAAATGGTGAATTGGAAAAAATCACCAATTCACTGAAAAACAAAATTGGCAAAATGGAAAAAGAATGCATTGAATCAAGAAATTCAATTGGCCAGCTACAAAAGGAGCTAAAAAAGATAACTGAAGGAAATAATACTCTAAAAATTAAAACTGAACAAATAGAAGTAAATGACTCAATAAGACTTCAAGAATCAGTCAAACAAAAACAAAAAAATGAAAAAATAGAAGAAAATATGAAATATCTCTAGGAAAAACAACTGACTTGGAAAACAGATCCAGGAGAGACAATCTAAGAATTATTGGACTCCCTGAAAGTCACAATGAAAAAAAGAACCTTGATGCTATCTTCCTGGAAGTCATGAAAGAGAATTGCCCTGATGTTTTAGAATCAGAAGGCAAAATTGGTATTGAAAGAATTCACCGATCACCTCCTGAAAGAGACCCCAAAATTAAAACCCCAAGGAATATCGTGGCCAAATTTCAGGACTATCGCACCAAGGAAAAGATATTGCAAGCAGCTAGAAAGAAACAGTTCAAATACCGAGGGACTGTAATTAGAATTACACAGGATCTGTCAGCTTCCACGTTGAAGGATCAAAGGGCCTGGAACCAGATATTCCGAAAGGCAAAAGAACTTGGATTACAGCCAAGAATAAGTTATCCAGCTAGAATGAGCATCATCTTCCAGGGAAGAAGATGGTCATTCAATGATACAGGAGAATTTCACCTATTTCTAATGAAAAGACCAGATGTCAACAAAAAATTTGATCCAAATACAGAACTCAAGAGAAGCATAAAAAGGTAAAAAGGAAAGAACTCTTGAGAACTATATTATTTCTACTATAGGTATCCTTAAAGAATGGGGGTATAATTTGATTTTTCTTTGATAACAATGGAAAGGAAATTAGAGGTGGAATGGATACCATACTGAAAAAAAGGGGGGGGGGGAGTATAATGTAAGTAAAATAAAGTAAAAATAAAGGAGGTAAACTAAGGCAAAATCTCATAAAGAAACATAGAAGATCTAATATAATTGAGGGAAAGAAGGGAGGGTGATGAGTATTGTGTAAACCTTACTCTCATTAGACTGGACTCTAAGAGAGTATATCAGACACATTTGGCTTCAAAGAAAGGCCTGACCCTCCTTGTGGGAAGGTGGGAGGGAAAAAAAGGAAAGGAAAGGGATAGACTAATAGAAGGATTAGGGGAAAGGTATAAAGGGGAGGGGGGGAAAGGTATAAAAGGGAGGGAGGGACTCTAAAGGGGGGAGGAGTATTGGTGGGAGGTGGTCATCAAAAATAAAGTACTGGGGAGGGGGGAAGAGAGAGAGGGGAAAGGGAAGAGAAAATCATAACTCTGGGTAAATAAGATGGCAGGGAATACAGATACAGTTAGTTTAACTGTGAATGTGAATGGGATGAACTCTCCCATAAAATGGAAGTGGGTAGCAGACTGGATTAAAAGCCAGAATCCTACAATATGTTGTTTACAAGAAACACATCTAAAACATAGAGATACATACAGAGTGAAGGTAAAGGGCTGGATCAGAATCTTCTATGCTTCAGGTGAACAAAGAAAGGCAGGGGTAGCAATCCTTATCTCAGATAAAGTAAAAGCCAAGATAGATCTAATTAAAAGAGATAAGGAAGGAAACTATATTTTACTAAAGGGTACCATAGACAATGAAGCGGTATCAATACTAAACATATATGCACCTAGTGGTATAGCATCCAAATTTCTAGAGGAGAAACTAACAGAGATGCAAGGAGAAATAGTCAGTAAAACTATACTAGTGGGGGATCTCAACCTTGCTCTCTCAGAATTAGATAAATCAAACCACAAAATAAATAAGAAAGAAGTTAGGGAGGTAAACAAAAGGCTAGAAAAGTTAGGTATGATAGATCTCTGGAGGAAATTGAATGGTGATGGAAGGGGGTATACTTTTTTCTCAGGGGTTCATGGAACTTATATGAAAATTGAACATATGTTAGGGCATAAAACCCTCAAAATCAAATGCAGAAAGGCAGAAATAGTAAATGCATCCTTCTCAGATCATGATGCAATAAAACTCACATGTAATATAAGGCCAGGAGAAAATAGACCACAAGTTAAATGGAAATTAAATAATCTAATCCTGAAGAATGAATGGGTGAAAGAGCAAATCATAGACACAATCGATAATTTCATCCAGGAGAATGACAATAATGAGACAACATACCAAAATTTCTGGGACACAGCTAAAGCGGTTATAAGGGGTAATTTTATATCTCTAGATGCTTGCATAAAAAAGAGAAAGAGAGGATCAATGAACTGGGCTTACAATTAAAAAAGCTAGAAAAAGGCCAAATTAAAACCCCTCAATTAAATACCAAGTTGGAAATTCTGAAAATTAAAGGAGAGATCAATAAAATTGAAAATAAGAAAACTATCGAATTAATAAATAAAACTGAGTTGGTTTTATGAAAAAACCAACAAAATAGATAAGCCTTTATTTAATTTGATTAGAAAAAGGAAAGAGGAAAATCAAATTTTTAGTCTCAAAAATGATAAGGGAGAACTTTCCTCCAATGAAGAGGAAATTAGAGTAATAATTAGGAGTTTCTTTGCCCAACTTTATGCCAATAAATTTGATAATGTAAATGAAATGGAGGAATATTTACAAAAATATAGATTTCCTAGGTTAACAGAAGAGGAAATAAATTATTTAAATAGCCCCATTTTGGAAAAAGAAATAGAAGAAGCTATTAATCAACTCCCTAAGGAAAAATCTCCAGGGCCAGATGGATTTACATGTGAATTTTACCAAACATTCAAAGAACATTTAATCCCAATACTATATAAACTATTTGAAAAAATAGGGAAAGAAGGTATACTACCAAATTCCTTCTATGAGACTGATATGGTGCTGATAGCTAAACCAGGTAGGGAGAAAACTGAGAAAGAAAACTATAGACCCATTTCCCTAATGAATATTGATGCAAAAATTTTAAATAAGATTTTAGCAATGAGATTACAGGACGTTATCACCAGGATAATACACCATGACCAAGCAGGATTTATACCAGGAATGCAGGGCTGGTTCAATATTAGGTAAACTATTAGCATAATCAAATATATTAATAACCAAATTAACAAAAACCATATGATTATCTCAATAGATGCAGAAAAAGCCTTTGACAAAATCCAACACCCATTCCTATTAAAAACACTGGAGAGTATAGGAATAAATGGGCTTTTCCTTAAAATGATTAGTAGTATCTACTTAAAACCTTCAGCAAGCATCATATGTAATGGAGTCAAACTAGAACCATTCCCAATAAGATCAGGAGTGAAACAAGGCTGCCCACTGTCACCATTATTATTTAATATTGTCTTAGAAATGTTAGCTTTGGCAGTAAGAGAAGAAAAAGAGATTAAAGGAATTGGAGTAGGTAATGAGGAAACCAAATTATCACTCTTTGCAGATGACATGATGGTATACTTAGAGAACCCTAAAGACTCAACTAAAAAACTACTAGAAACAATTCACAAGTTTAGCAAAGTTGTAGGATACAAAATAAATCCACATAAATCATCAGCATTTTTATATATTACCAATAAAGTTCAGCAGCAAGAGATACAAAAAGAAATTCCATTCAAAATAACTGTTGATAGTATAAAATATTTGGGAATTTATCTGCCAAGGGAACGTCAGGAAGTAAATGAACTAAACTACAAAACACTTTCCACACAAATAAAATCAGACCTAGTCAATTGGAAAAACTTAAAATGCTCATGGGTAGGCTGAGCAAATATAATAAAAATGCCAATATTACCCAAACTAATTTATTTATTTAGTGCCATACCAATCAAACTCCCAAGAAATTATCTTACAGATCTAGAAAAAATAGTAGCAAAGTTCATTTGGAAGAACAAAAGGTCAAGAATTTCAGGGGGATTAATTGAAAAAAAAGGCTGACGATGGTGGACTTGCTGTACCAGATCTAAAACTATATTACAAAGCAGCGGTCATCAAAACCA
>JAJPUD010005328.1:17818-45269 GCA_023553655.1 Myrmecobius fasciatus
AGGAAGGAAGTTGGGGGGAAAAAAGCTATCTGCTTGGTAGTGGGAGTTCCCTACACCACTGAAATGATGTATCTGATATAAAAAAGCAAAACCAGAAACAAACATGAAAACAGCATTAAGACCCTGATAGACACTGAGGATTCATAAAAATATAAAAGTGCCTGCCTGCCTTTAATAAGCTTTCATTTCATTACAGCAGAATTGTATGTACAAACATGATTAATTGCATAATGGGGTGAGGGTCACAAGTCATAAACATTGAGAGAATCAGAAAAGACCTGGGGTAAACAGTAGTTTCTGGTCAGTACCTTCGAGGGAGCTGATAGTTCCAAGGCCCAGAGGTGATGAAGAGAGTTAGAATTTTAAGCCCAGAGTACAGACAGCCCAGTACATGTGTGGGAGATGCAATTATTATGTGGATTAAAAAGCCAGAAGGGGGTAGGTGGCACACCAGCCCTGAAGTCAGGAGGACCTGAGTTCAAATTTGACTTCAGACATTTAACACCACCTAGCTGTGTGATCTGGCCAAGTCACTTAACCCAAATTGCCTCAGCAAAAAACAAAAACAAAAACCAGAAACTCAGTTCTGCTGTAAGATCAAATCATGATGGGGAATACAGTGAAATAATTCTGGGGGGGAAAAGACAGCTCAGATGATGGAGGTTTTAAATATAAAACAGAAATTTTCATTTTATCCTAAAAGTAATAGAGAACAACGAAAGTATCTTGAGCAGAGGAGGGACCCATCTTTTAGAATACCCAGTAAGTAGCTGTGCAGAAGACAGATTAGAGATGAGGAGATTTTAGTAATAATGCAGGAAGGAATGAGGATCTGAAGAAAAGGCAGTGATGGTGGCCATGGAGAGCAGGCAAAGACAGGAGAAGTTTTAACAAAGGCTTCTTACACATCAGCTAGCAGCCACTTGGTGCAGCAGTGGAGCACGTTGGACCAAGAGTCAATAAGAACTCATTTCAAATGTGGTCTCAGGTACTCTAGCTTTATCTGCCTTGGTTTCTTCACCTCTAAGAGTATAGATAACAATATTCAGGACTTTGTGAAGATAAAAAAAGATCCTATTTGGAAAATGCTATGCAAACCTTGTAGCACTTTAAGGATTGCATAGTATTTTCCAATGCTAGCTATTATTATTATTACTATTTATTAGTATTACTATGCTCATCATTATTATTAACACCATCATCATCCACTGTATTTGTCCTGGGAACCAGACATAAAAAGTTATTCCAACTTCTGGAGTGAAGCCATTCCAATTTCTCAGAGTTGAACCCCAATGATGCATCCATATGTACGTGGTCATTCGTTATGAAAGCTTTTTTGCATCTTCCTCAAGGAACATCAAATTCCCTAAGCCTACAGCATCTTTTAAGACTCGCTCCTGCCCAATGCTTGCTCTTGCATGCAGGATACTAAACTCATTATTATAAGCCTTGATCCTCTTGTAATACTATTAGAAAAATCCAAAATTCTATCCTAAGGCCAACTTCTTCCTGGTGATAGGTTGGCGCTGATTGAAGTCAATGGGAGTTGGGGATGAGTAAATGATGCCAGTGTTTGGTCTCAGATAAGGCTTCTTCTATTTCCTCTCCTCCTGAGGAGGTTTTTCTCCCCTCTTTCATCTTGTGGCAGAGTCGCTGAATACTGATGAGGAGACGCTTCAACCAACCCTGGTGATTAATTTTGGGAAAACTCATTTGGATTTCAGGAGCACCACCACATTTTCTGCCAGAAGTAATAACAAGTCCCCTCTCCACAGATTGAATGTGCAAGGGGTGCCCCATTTTCCAGAAGGGGATGGGATCTGTCTCCAGTTGTCCATTGTTCCTGCCTTTCTTGATGATGTTTCTTTTGAGTTCTTACCAAAGAAGAAAGGGGATAAAGTGGTAAACAACAGAAATAAAACAGTAACCATGTCAGGGTATTTCATTGTAACTTCCTCTCTCTGTCATTTTATTGTTGTTGTTCTTCAGGACATAAAGAGTGGCCCACACAGAAGCTCAGCACAGCATAGGGCCAGAGGCAGTAATTAACCTGGGCTTTGCCTCTTAGTCTGAATGAAAGTGCCAGACTGTTTCTACAAGAGGCACTACACCATTACAAAAAGCTATAGTCATGTTGCTTATAACAGAGACAAACTGGCTAGAAAAGAAAAGAAGATGAGAGCTAATGCAGAAGGGATATGCTTTTATGCCTCCCATGTTAGGCAAGTAGGAACTTTGTGTGCAGAGGAATGGAGAGGAATGAACAGATCTCTTTCTCAAGACAGAAATATATAGATAGATAGATAGATAGATAGATAGATAGATAGATAGATAGATAGATAGATAGATAGATAGATAGATAGATAGATAGATAGATGATAGATACAAAAGCACATATACACAGCCCCTGTCTTTTAGGGTCAATGCTTAAAAATGCACAAAACCTTTGGGGGACACCCTGTATACATACACATATATGTAGCACTCATCACCCTGAAATTACTTTGTATTTTCTTTGCAAATTGATTGTATTTACTTATCTATGAGCTACGTCTCCCCTACATTAGACCTATTTGACATTAACTCCTTGAGGACAAAAATTATCCAATTTTTTTTTGCCATTGTATCCCCATCATGTCACACAATGACAGGAAGACAGGAAGTCCGCACGCATTTATTAAATGCTTTCTCTGTGCTAAGCACTGGGGATGCAAAGAAAGGCAAAAATATAGTTTCTGTCCTCAAGGAGCTTATATTCTGAAAAGAAAGAAAAGGACGAATGATTAGCTCTATACAAATACAAAGCAGATAGAAGAAAGCCACTACTAATTTAGTCAGGATAGAAGAAAGTGGAGGGACCAGCAAAATTTAATACTCTTCCACTCACCACCTAGCTACTTAAAAATCTAGACAACTCAGACTAATCAAGGATCTAAGAGAAAATGTATTTATCTTATATTGTTTCCTATCTCTGACCCTTGAATAAAAGGAATTATGGGCCTGAGGAAGTAATAGGTGTAACTTCTATTTTATTAAGTCAATCCTGACCTACTTACATATAAGATATGTGTCCAAAAAAAACCAAATTAGATAAGTGCCTGGAACATAGTAAGTTATTAATGAAAATGTGTTCCTTTTCCCCTCTTCTAGATTGTAAGCTCCTTCAACCTGTGTTTTATTGGTTTGGGGAGCTCTCTAGGGGAATTCATGACTGTGCCTTTCACAGAGTTGACACTCAGTATTTTACTTAGCTGTTTAACACTTTATTACAGGATTTTAGATTTTTAATTGAATTGAGCAAATGGAATATTATGGAAGGTATAGTTTGTTTGGAGTTAAAGAATTTTAAGGTTTTAAATTCTGGCTATGCCATCTACAAGCTCAGGGACATTGGCCTGATCAGTGTTCATCAATATGATCTCAGTTTCTTCCTCTGTAAAAATCAAAGATTTGGATTAAATGATGTAAAGCTGTTATTCTATGAATCATGGCTTCCTGTGGTTCTCCCTCCATTTTGCATCAATAGTAACTGGAAAAGACATTATCTGCAGAGAAAGCAGGGAGTTAGGCTACCATTGTTATACATTCTGCATGGAGAGGTCCCCAAGGTTTTGTATTCATGGAGCCTGTCTAACTGAATCAATGATCTTTTGCCATGGGCCCATCATTAAGAAACACTAGGTTCTGTTTTCTTGATTGGAAAAGTCTTTTTTCGTCATAAAGACTCAAATGTCATCTCAGAAGTTCACACAGAGATGCAAACTAAGTAGGAATGATTAAGGTGTCAGTGGGCTGTCAGCAAGAAAGAATTTATGAAGGGAAGAGGAATTTTAATGATGAACCCGTGACAATGTCATTACGTAGGAAAATTGCTTTGAATTCAACATCTCAGAAAACCTCCTGCCTGCCATTAAGATGCCCCTATATTATGAGGACATGATAGGAAAACAATTTAAATGCACGTTATACCCAGATGCTCATTATGATGCCATTATAAGGCATTCATGTTGGAAGATTACCTGAGGAAAATGATTTTCACCTGGGGCCTGAAGAATTCTGTGGGCATATAATTATTCTGCATGCAAAAGACCAAATGGTATTTTTGGGTATATTGCCATTGGTCTAAATAAAAAGAGAAATTGTAAGTCTTTCATTCTTATAAAATGAATTCTCTGGAGTTCTACAGCCCGTTGTCCAATTAAAATGAAGCATGGTAACCCGGAGTTTTTGACTACAGATTTTCCTGCTACTCTACTGTTAGCAGCCAAAGTCTGGTAGCACTTTTGATCCTAGTTCAAAAAAAACAAACTATTCAAAAAAGTCATGTCATGAGCAAGATCTAATTTTATTACTATAGAAAATATTACTCATTTTTGTTGTTGTTCAGTCATTTTTCAGTCATGTCTGACTTTCAGTGACCCCAAGTGGGGTTTTCTTGGCAGCGATACTAAAGTGACTTTCCATTTCCATCTCCAGGTCATTTTACAGATGTAAAAGATGAGGTAAAGAGGGTTAAGTAATTTGTCCAGGGTCACACAGCTAGTAAGTTCAAGACCAGATTTGAACTTGAGGAGATGAATTTTCCTCACTCTGGCTCTGGCACTCTATTTACTCTCCCACCTTACTGAATTACCATAAAGTATATTTTAGTACCACCATTACTAACTTCAATAATATCATTAGCATCATGAACACCACCATTGTCAATATTACCATTGACATGATTACTATAGAATGACAGTTTCTTAGCTAAAAGGGACCTCACAGTGAAGAAAGACATAAATACCCAGAAAAAGGGATATGAAATGTGGACCACAACATAATATTTTCATGCCCTCCATGGATGTTTGCTTGCATTGTGTTTCCTTTCTCAGATTTTTTTTTCTTGTAGACATGATTTTTCTTAACCCTAAATGCACAGCAAGATAAGTGTGGAAATATGCATACATGTATTTGATTTGTCATTAACATAATTAACATGTAGTGGACTTTCTGCCATCTAGGGGAGGGACTAAGAAGGGAAAATTTTTGTAAGGATCATTGTTGAAGAATTACCCATACATATGTTTTGCAATTAAAAAGCTTCAATAAAATGCATTAAAAATAATAAAATAAATAAATAAAAGGAACCTCAGAGATCATCCACCAGTTCTTAATCTGGAGTTCACAAATGTTATTTTCCTTTGTTTCATTTTGTTTGTATTTAATAAATATATTTCAATATAATTGAAGTCCTCTGCATTTTACTTTATGAATTAGAAAACGTTATTCTGAAAAGAGGTCTATAGACTTCATTATACTGCCAAAGAGCTCCATACCACAAAAGAGGTTAAGAACCACGATCTAGTCCAAGTCATACTTTAAAAAGGATCTACTGTTTGAAAAAGGATCAACCTAACAATGATAACCTAATTTTTGCTTAGAAATTTCTAGCAGAGGGTATTTGCTCCCCCTTGGACCAACCCATTCCACTTTAGGACAGCTCTAATGGGAAGGTTTCATTATATTGAGCCAAATCTGCTTCTCCATCACTTGCCCCATTGTTCCCAGCTCTCTTTTCCGCAATTGAGCAGAACAAATCAAATTTGATACCACATGAAAGTTGAAGACAGTTCTCTCATTTCTCCCCTGAATCTTCTCTTCTTCAGGCTAAACACCCTTAGTTACTTCAATGAATCCTCATAATGTATTACCCTTGATCCCAAAGCCCTCCAGGATTCTAGTTGCCCTCTTCTCAATGCTCTCTAGCTCTTCAATATCCTTCCTAAAAGAACTGAACAAAACCTAATTGTGGTCCAATTAAGGCAGAATCTATTAGTATCATTACCACTTTGTGTCTTGAAGCCTTGTCTGTCTCAACACATCCCCAGATGAGAGTAATATTGTCAGCTGCCATATTATAGTGTTTTGAGTATTGGGGATAGTGTTGAGCTTGACATTTACCAAAACTCCAATTTCTTTTAGGCAGATTAGTATCATCATCATATGAAGGATATGCTTATAATTTACTTCAACTACATCAACTACCCCATGAAATACATAGGGAAAGCATTATTCTCTCCACCTCTGAGATATAGAAACTGAGACTTTGAGAGGTAAAAAAAAAAATAAGATCCCATAGCTGTTGAGTTTTGGACCTCAATTATCTGATGGAAAGCTAGTTTTCTTTCTATTCCACTAAGGTTGGGCAACACTAACGTGTAGGGTTTTAATGTAAAATATGAGTTTTCTTTGGACCCTACCATTGACCTGGGCCCTCAATCTCAATCCTTTGAGCTAGAGAGTAAGAAGTCAGCCATAAGCCATTTCTTTTGACTTACCTAGCACCTACCACAGTGGTGGGGACACAAGACAAAAATAAAACCATTTCTGACCTAAAGAATGTCTTATAAATGTCAAAAAGTTTCTAATAGAGAAGTCAAGGGGACTGAGGTGAAAATATTTCCCTTGTCCGCATATTTCCACTACTGACTTGGTATCTAAATGTCTTTCTTCTGATTTCTATGTGTCTATGAGCCTCTCCTAATTTAAGATATATAGCTAGATGCACAGTGAAGAAAGTATTTGGCCTGGAGTCAGAAAGATGCAAATTCAAATCTAGTCTCAGACACTTATTGGACTCATGGTCCTGGGTAAGCCACTTGAATTATTTTTGCCTCAGTTTCCTTATCTGTAGAATGGGCAAAATAAAAACATCTGGCACAGTAGACACAGCACTAGCCTTTGAGCCATGAAGACTCATCTTTGTGACTTCAACTCAGACCTCAGATATTCATCAGCTGTATGACCCTGGGCAAATCAATTAACCCTCTTGCCTCAGTTTCTTCATCTGTAAAATGAGCTGGAGAAATAAATGGCAAGCCCTTATCTTTATCCAGAAATGGGGTCACAAAGAGTCAAGACTAAAGAGAGTCAACAACAGCAATAACAATAGCAACCTCTTAGGGTTGTTGGGAGTATAAAACGAGGTAATAATCATAAAGCATTTGACAAACCTTAAGGTATTATATGAATGCTGTTATTCTTATGTTGTTGCTATTATCATTATTATTACAAATTTATTCCATGGCTCAAAATCTAGATCTGAATATGAGCAGAAAAGGTTAGATTTGCTAATATTATTTCTATATTTCAAGTTAAAGCTTCTTTGATAGTATGTAAATATATAAGAAATATTTTTAGAAATTTCTAAAAAAAAATCAATAATCGATACAGTCAGAAAGCCTGGAGCATAGAAGAGACATCTTAGGAGCTTCAAAGGAGTTAGAACAAAAAGGACCTCTAAAATTTTCTGATCTCATCTCTTTATTTTATAGATAAGGACACTGAGGTCAAGAGAGCTTGTGGCTTCTGTGAGTGTGCATGAAGCTGCTGAGAACTGAATTATCCCCCATTCTCCAGATGCCAAGATCAGAGCACCAACCATTCCACCACACTGCCTCTTGGCAGGCTTTTTCCTCCCCAAAGGAGAGACTTCAGCCTATCTCTGTCTGCCAATGGCTTCATTCCTGCTCCCATTTTCCCAGTACTTCATACTTCATTATGTGGCTTCTCTTGTGAATATTCCCGACTTGGAAATAACATATTTCATTATTTCTGATTTATTAGGACCTGATCCACATTTAATGATGACTGATTCAGGGAGCCTGCCCTTTTTCCAGCTTTTACAAAATATTGATTAGTCCACACATTTTTCACTCTCCTTGCTTGGGCTTCACACACTACATTAACTCATTAATGACGCTGTGTAAAGGTAATATGAGGATCAATCATTCTGGGTTGTCACAAACATTTTGCATGTGCTGGCCTGATTTTGTCCTCATATTTAACTTGTAACTGCCTGATTTTGCACATTTTCCAGGCCTTTCAACTTCGATTGTCTCTACTTATTCCACAAGTATTTAGTGAGTAGTTCTACAATACTAAGCACTGTGGGAGGCCCCCTGGGGGGACAGAAAGAATAGTGACTAAAACAAGCATATCGTGAAATGAAAAATAATGAATTGCATCAGAATGTGGGATAGGATTCTTCCTTTATTCCAACCAATAGGCAGAGAGAGACAATGGAATGAGCATCCACTGACTTTTGAATCAAAGGATCTCCTGTCAAATCTTGGCTGTGTAATCTTGGCTAAGTCACTTCATGTCTTGGACTTGTCATCATGATATACCATTTCTCAACTCCTTGACTTTGCACTGACCATCCCATATTCCTAAAATGCATTCCACTTCTTCACTTCAAAGTTTCTGTCTGCCTGTATTTGTCTCTCTGTGTCTCTGTATGTGTGTCTCTTGCTGTGTCTCTGTTTCTGTCTCTATCTCTCCCTTTTTCTGTCTCTGTATCTTTGTTTCTCTGTGTGTCACTATCTCTCTGTGTGTCTCTCTGTCTCTACCTCTGTCTCTCCCTCCCTTCCTCTCTGTCTCTCTCTGACTCTCTGTCTCTGTCTGTGTGTGTGTCTATCTCTATTTCTCTCTCCCCACATTTATTATCTTCTTCATGAAACCTTTTCTTATCCTTTCCAGCTTCCAGTGCCTTCCCCAAAACTACCCCATAGTTAAGTACTACTTTTATATATTTAGACTTATTCACCTTATATTTATGATGATACCTTGATAAAGATAGAACCTTGAGACCACTGTTAATGCAAGTCTCTCCTGAATTTATGGTCCTAAAACAATCTGCTGTCGTTATTGAGTAATTTCATTTATGTCTGACTCTCCATAACCCCATTTGGGATTTTCTTGGCCAAGATACTGGACTGATTTGCCATCTCCTTTTGTAGCTCATTCTACCAATGAGGCAACTGAAACAAACAGTTAAGTATCTTGCCCATAGTCAGACAGCTAATATGTGTTTGAGGCTGGCTCTGCACCTGTCTCCAGAGCTGGTGCTCTATCAACTGCACCACCTAGCTGCCTTAAAACCAGTTTCTACATATTTTTGTCACCTCTCCTGAGTGGACTAGCCCAAGATTTCAGCATCAGCCCTACCTTTGGGATTGTTTTAAATGACCCTGCTGTTCAGTGACTAAGGCTGGGGAGTTCTCTGTGGTAGCTGACCAGCTGCTACCTTGCCTGTGCCCAGACATCCTCCCTCTGAGCATGTTTTCATCCCTGTCAGATATAAGTCAATCCCACCTCCAGAACCAGCCCTTTCTGGTGGCCAATGGGTTATTCTTGCCAGATAACTAAGGGATCCACCTGTTGTTTAATAGAAAACAGAAAACAGAGGAGAGGGGGGAAAGGAAAAAGGAGAAAAGAAAAGGTAAGCAAAATCCAACTCAGGCTCTAGAATGGGATTGTCTGTAGTAATTCAAAATAACCTTGCTGGCAATGTCTAGCCTCATTATTTTTCACAGACATTTATCTCAAGAGATACAGGAGGAGGCAGAATGAGAGGCCTTGAAGTGGCAGTTCATCCAGCCTCACTGGACATCAACAGCAGGTAGGATGTCAGCCTGGAGGTCACAAGAGTGCCAGTGCGGCAGGGCCCAGTTGAGATTTCCAGGAAACAAAGTAAACTGTTGATACACAGGCCCTAGGGGCAATTACTAAGGCAACAAGAGAGTCTCCACATGAGGGCTTAGCCTAAAACCATGTCAAGGGATGCCAGTGACTTACAACAAAAGGAGGATATTCTGGGCCACAAACATTGGCTTAATGTGACTGTCTCCTGTGAGTGGGATATTTAAAGAAGAGAAATGCCTGCAAGGCCTATGGGGATGGAAAGAAAGAAATGAAACTGTGGAAATGAAGTTTGTTTTCAGTTATGCTTTTTATTATTTTGATGTAGGGAGCTCTAGGTATGGAAAGAGCCTGAAACAATGCAGATCAGCCACTCTTTGGTAACTTAGAGTCTCTGACAGTTCCTTGAGGCTCTGAGAGTTTGTGAATTTCCCTCTGTTCACTAAGATGAAAACCTTCTGTATCTGAAGACAAGTTGTATTCCTCTCTGTGCTGTACTGCAAACTTCCCTCTGATGTTAGCTAAAGCTCTAGTTGTTGTTTGGGAAAGTAGCAGTGAATTGAACCTTGTATATAATTAAGAAGACATGGATTCAAAACCTACTATAGTAACTTCCTGATTTTGTGGCCATGTGCCACATAACTATGACCCCAAATTATTTTTTCTCTTTGAGCCTCAGTTTCCCCATCGATAAAATGTCAATGCTTTAACTATCCTAACTTTTTATTTTTTGGCTGAGGTAATTAGGGTTAAGCGACTCTCCCAGGGTCACACAGCCAGGAAGTGTTAAGTGTCTGAGGACAGATTTGAACTCAGATCCTCCTGACTTCAGGGCTGGTGCTCTATCCACTACACCAACTAGCTGCCCTTATCCTAACTCTTAGAGAAGAATACAAAGATGAGTCTTCTCCACTCCAGGTCCAGCACTCTGTCCACTAAGTTCAAATAAATCAACTGGATCCATCCAAGCTATAACCATGAGATGAAGTGGAATAATAATTCCAATAGCCTTCTAAAGGCCTCTCAGTTTCTGAAGTTTATGAATTCTGAAAAGACTTTCATTTTTTTAACAGAAATATGCAAAGTTCTATCCAACATCTCACATACACACATTGAAAAAAAAAGTCTTTATGCTATTTTGTTTTAATTGGCTCTGGAAAAAACCTACAGTAAGTTAGATTAATTGAATAACAATACAATAAAACGAGCTCCTAGGGCTATAAATCATAGATTCTGAGAGAGAATGAACATTAAAGATTATCTACTTCAATTTTACAGATAAAGAAACTAAATCTCAAAGATTTCAAGTGAATGGGAAGGTCATGGGAACATGTTCACATAACTAATAATTATCAAAGGGAGAATTTGAACTCAAGCTTTCAGACTCAGACTTCAATGCTCTATCTGTTCTTCTGAGGTGCCTCATCGTCAGTCACTAGTGCTATCTGATATGCTGAACAAGGTAGCTGTATTTAATGTCTGAAACACGCTTCTTTCTAACCTCTGCCTCACAGAATCCCTGACTTGGACTTGACACAAATACACAATTCCAAGAGCAATTTTCCAGTAGATAAGTGATCCAGAGGATATGAAAATTTTTGAAGCTATAAGAGATCATAGGAAATTGCTTTCCAAACCACTAATAATAAAAGAAAAGTAATGTAAGTCTGTATGAAGCATAAAATTTCATATCATATTATGTGAATTGGCAAAGATGACAAAATTTGAAAAGATTCTATGTGAGAAAGACTGAAGGGAAGATAGGCACATCATTGGTGAAGCTGTAAAATGGAACAACCATTGTAGATTTCAACTTGGAATTATGATCTGCCAGCCTCATTAATCCTCAAAAAACCCACCTGATTCAGTCATTCCCCCAGCTAGCATCCTGTAGCTCTCCTTTCGTTGGCTAAACTCCTTGAGAAAGCTGTCTATAGTAGATTTCTCCATTTTCTTTTCTCTCACTTTCTTCTTCACTCTTTATGGTCTCACTTCTGACCTTATCCAAGTGACACTATCTCTGCAAACCTTCCAATGATCTCACAATTGCCAAACCTAATAATTTTTTCTCATTCTTCATCCTTCCTGACATTTCTGCAACCTTTGACACTTCCAATCCCTTCTTCTCTTTGATGCTCTCTTCAAAGTTTTGAAGACACCATTCTCTTAGATTCATTTGCCTGACTTTTGTCCAGATTATACCAGTTAACTGTAAGTGTCTCCTAGGGCTCTATCCTGAGACTTCTCTCCTCCTTCAATACTTGCCCATGGTGACCATGTCAGCTTCATGGTTTCAATTATCATCTCTCTGCAGATGTTTCTCAACTTAAACAATTCTCACATCTTTCCCAATCTGCAGTCACACATTTCCCACCACCTATTAGATATTTTGAAATACATATATATATACATATATATATATGTATGTATACTTACACACATATATTATATATATATATGTGTATATATATATAACTATATATTTATATATATACATATATATAAAACTAACCTCATCTCTTCCCCAAATTATTCCCTCTTCCTAATTTCCCAAGTACTGTTGAGAGTACTACATTCAACTAGACTCAAAATCTACTTGTCAATTCATTTTTTCACATACACCCATATCAAATCATTTTGATTTCTATCCTCATAATATTTTCCATATATGTCCCTTTCTCTCTTTTAACACTGTAACTCTCCTGATGCAGGTCTCATCAGCTCACACCTGGCCAACTGCAATAGACTGTTGTTTGGTCTAAAGATTCTTCCTACTCCAATCCATCAGTTCACACTATTCACCTGCCAAATTAACCTTCCTTAAGTCTTGAACATATCACCTTCCTATTCCATAAACTCTATTATATTTGGAATCCTATATGGAATCTTCTGAACCCTCCCTAATTTTCCAGGCACTTTCTACTTCAGTTTCTGAATATGCATGATTACAATAGTATAAATGAAAGTATCACCAAATAGAAACTGAACTCTAAAGAGTTAGGAAAAAAAACCATGAAAACATTTGACATTTATTGGCTGTATGACTCTGAGCAAGTCACATAACTCCAATTGCCTCACAGAAAAAAAGAAAATAAAAAGATACATCAATAAAGATCCTAGAGAACAAACAATGAAATGTACATCCTTCTTCATGGAAGGAAAAGTGATAGATTACTAGAACAAAATATCATGTCTATTGTCAGAAACTATTAGATGTTTTTGCTTAATCTATACTTTGTTACAAGAGAAGACTCAATGGGAAGAGGAGTGAAATGGGAAAGAGAAAGGGCATCAATAAAATGTATTGTTTTTTAAAAGGACCTCCCACTTCCTTTAAAGCACAACTCAGGTATCCATGTCCTTTCTTGGTTGCCCCAGTAATTAGGTTGCTTTTTTTTTTCTAAATCTTAAACTTACTTAAAACACATAACTACTTTTTATATATGTGCTGTATCTTTCAGTAGAACATAAGCTTCCTGAAAACAGGTTCATTTTTAATCAGTACTTAACAAATGTTTATTGATCTGAGTTGATGATTCAGTACAGCTGAGCTACCAAGTTAAGTCAAATTTTGCAAACCCTTGCTTGAGTAGAGAAAGTAGAATTTCTTCATAGGCTGGGGGAAAAGATGATGCACTTTTGTCCTCACATCTCTTTTTAGCATTCTATCCAAAGTCCTGGATGAATAGTAGCTCTTGAGAAAAGGAAATGTCCTGCTGCTTGACTTCTTTCCATTTCATTTACATTTTTCTTTCATCCAGGATTCCAGCATCCTTGTTAGGTTCAGCCGCTCAAATGGAGGTTGCCAAGCTTTAGCTGAGAAAAAGAAGGGGAAACATAATTACAAAAGAGGCATTTGTGTGGAGAAATGCTTCAGGAAAGGAAGCTCATTCATAAACATTTTTTTTCTCATGCTTAGAAAAATGTGCCTCCTAGAACTGCTCTATAAAGAAGGCAAAGTGATTAAAACTCACCAAATCACTGGCAAAAAGAATAACTTTGGGGACAATTTTCAAACATCTTTTCTCCATCATCTTGGTGTTTTTTTGTTTTTGGGGTAATTGCAATATGGCATTGTTATCCTGAGTAGAAGAATGTAATAGTATTATAAATCCCAAAGCCTCAGCATCTTTGAAGCCAATAAAATGTTTATGAGAGAATATGGTTTTAGAGACATCTGCTGGTTATATGATGCTGAAGAGAGAAATGAGCAGTGAAGGTAGAAAACATAAATTCAACTTTTCATCAAAGGGACCTTAGGAAAAAGAAGGTGGTCCCATATGCCATGTCCTTTGATACATTAAGGACATTAACACAAAAGGTGACCTCCTCCCTCCCCTTCCTTCCCTGAGAACCTCACTACCTTCTCTTGGAGCAAATAGTAGTGGGGACATTTGGGAACATAAATGCATGTGTATTTCACCTATCATTCAACCACGTTGGTTGATGCATTTGAAGGCTCACTAGAATTCTTGTTCAGATATCAGACTCCTTGGGGATTTTCTTGACAAATGTGTTAGGATGACTTGCCATTTCTTTTTCAGCTTATTTTAGAAATAAGGAATTAAAACAAATAGAGTTAAGTGGCTTGTCCACAATCACATAACTAGTAAGTGTCTGAGGCCAGATTTGAACTCAG
Source organism: Myrmecobius fasciatus (assembly GCA_023553655.1). Taxonomy (NCBI): domain Eukaryota; kingdom Metazoa; phylum Chordata; class Mammalia; order Dasyuromorphia; family Myrmecobiidae; genus Myrmecobius; species Myrmecobius fasciatus. Next base: position 31,923 of record JAJPUD010005328.1, read on the forward strand.
GAAGATGAATCTTCTTCATTCAGGCCCAGCACTCTATCCATTACATCACCTAGTTGCCCTTCAATAGGGCTATTTCATTTCAAGATTTACTTGTTAAGATTATTCCCTGTTGGGAAAGGGCAATAGTTTAATTATTTATTGATAAGTTAATACACATTTATTTATTTATTTATTCCTATAATATGTAATCCAAATTTCTTTTAACTCTGCTCACTTAAACATAGTTGAAAAAAGTAAAAATATAATTTGGTCCTTTTTTGCTGCATAGCATCCCTTCATTCAACATGTACTGATGACTTATTCCATTCTCTGAGAAGTTTATTCGAAGCCTTTTCTAATATCTAAACTCTGTAATGTCTTCCCCTGTCCCTTCATTCTCATAAGAACCTCATCTATCTAAAGGAGAAATTTAGATAAAAGTTCTTTCAACTTCCCTCCTTCATAACTAAAAGTGTTTTTCTGTCTTTCACCAAACTCTCCCTTTTTCTCCCATTTCAGGAAAATAGTCAACACTCCTCCAAGTCAGACTAATCCATCCCCTAATATTTTCTCTGATGCCTTATTTCTTTGAAAATACTTCTCTTTCCTAGAACTTCTACTCTTTCCATTCTGCAAAATTATGTAAGTTCAGAATAGAAAAGACTATCATAGACCATCTTATTTAACTCATATCTGAATAATAATTCAGGTGGCATGGTGGATAGAACACTGGACTTAGAATGAGGTATTCTCATCTTTGTGAGTTCAAATTTGACTTCAGATGCTGCCTGTGTGACCATAGACAAGTCATTTAATCATATTTTCCTCAGTTTCTCAGCTGTAAAATAACCTGGAAAAATGGCAAACCGTTACAGTGTCTTTGCCATTAAAACCCCAAAATGGAGTCACAAAGAGTCAGACATGAATGAAACACTTCAACAACAAAAAAAGAATTCATCTATAATAGATCCAAAAGTGCTTATCTATAAACTTCACTGGAAGATATTCAATAAAAGATAATTGAGCATTGTATAGTATGTAAAGCATTAGGCTTTGAGTCAGGAAGACTCATGTTCAAATTCCTCTTCAGATACTTAATAGCTCTGTGAAGTTGGGTAAAGCACAACCTGTCTCAATTTTCTCATCTGTAAAATGGAAATAATGACAGCACTAGTATTCAACTTACAGATGAGGTCTTGAGTTCAGTTCCTGATGGTCAACTACTAACTTATTGCCTTGGATAAGTTATTTAGCCTCTTATCTAGAGAATATAAAGGTTCAGCTATCTAATCTCTGAAGTCTCTTCCCATCCTAAATCTATGATAATATGAAATAATGAATAACTTCTCCTTCCTTCCATTCTGATAGCTACAAATTTGATAAGCATTCTTTTTTCAACTTTATCCAAATCATTGATTTAAAAAAAATGCTAAATAGTCAAAGATCAAATTAATCAGGGTACTGAAAAAAGAGGAATTTGAATAATATACAGAAAGAAATAGGAAGCTATTTTAAAATTTTAAGCAGAATTATGAGAATTAGGAATTGTGCATTGCCTTGTGAGTACAAGGATTAAGTTCATTAATTAAGGTCACTTAGCGACCAAAACATTTTTCTCCAACTTCATGTCATAAGATCATTCCATGGGAAACACTGTCTATTAATGAGGAACTATGGATATTTCTTATAAAGGAAGCTCTTTGGACAAGGTAGAAAACCAAGTCATAATCTACCCAATTGAGCAGTGTAATGGGGTGGGTGGAATAAGAACTGGGTTGATCAATTAATTAATCAAACATTTACTAAATGGCTACTATATGCCTGCTGCTGTGTTATGTATTGTGAATACAAAGAAGGGACTCATCCCTACCCTTGAAGACTTTCCATACTTTGGGAAACAACACACATGTACATATACATATATGCATATATACACAGAAAATATATGGACTAGAGGCCATTATGGCAGTCCAAATGAGAAGAGCTGAGCTAAAATGGTGACAATGTGAATAATGAAAAGAAGGATTTTTTTCAGATATGTTGTTTAAGTAGAAAAAGTAAGTTTTTAGCAACTGTTTTGGTCTGCGAAAGGAAGGAGAATAAAGGATTATAAAGTTACAAAACCAGGAGACCTGAAAGATAGCCCTGCTCTTAGGGACATTTGTCAAAAAGTATAATAACTTGTTTGAGACATGTTGAGATTAAGATGCCTGTGGGATGGTGGTAGTGATTTGGGATTGGATACAAGGAGCAAATTTAGCTCTGGATATGTAGATATGGGAGTCATTTTTGACAGATAATGAAAACCATGTAAACTGAGGACACTAAGAAAAAAGTATAAAGAGAAGAGAAAGAAAAACTGTGAACCGAATTGGATTTTACTCCCTGTTCTGCTATTAATTATTCTATTCTGTTCTATTATTTTGTAACCTTAAGCAAATTATTTACTCTTGGATCTCTGTATCCTCATTTGTTAAATTAGGGAAATTAATAATGATCTTTAAGGTCAACTTCCAACTCTAAACTATTATGACTGCAAATTATATGTATGTAGTTTTCCTTTATCTCTCTCTTCTCCCTAGTTTATTGTCCAAACACTTCCCTTCTTTTTTTCTCTCATAAAAGGCAGATTTTTCCATTGTTTTGTTGCACTTTGCCAAATAACTATATGAAAGAATATCCACAAAGTCTCTCTAATGTCAGAAGTGTGAGATGAAGAAATATAAGACCCTACTTTGAAAATAGGAAAGCTAAGCATGTAAGCTACATTTACCCCTGTGTGCATTATTAGTAGTACAGTATATTTTTAATACTTGAAATCTCAGCCTGTAATGCATATTATAAAAACTAATTTGAGTTTTAAAGATTTGGTATAATCACAATGATGCTCATAATAACACTTTACAGTTTGGCATTTGTTAAGTATTTTCACATGCTTTTACTGGACCTGTGATTTTATCTCTGTATAGAACTCCAGTAAGAAAACTTCCCTCACCAAAGGAGATCAACAACTCCACTGCAATTTATAGTCTTAGGGAGATACCTTAGAAATACAAAAAGCTGGATTGACTTCCCCAGAGTCACATACTATATGTCAAGGGTACTATATTTTTCAGACACCAAGAGCAGTTCTCTATACTTTGTGCTGGGGTGGGGTGACCTGTGTAGGCTTTATGAGGCCTGTGAAATTATTTGCTAAAGCAACCACAGGCAATGATGAGCTAAAAGCTAATATAACCATCTCCTACTGCTTGAGCTTTATAAATTGATAATTTTGTACAGCCAACAAATGATGTTATAAATATCCAAATAAATATCCAAATGACAGAAAATAGATTCCCTTCTCAATGTTATATTGCTCTTAAGATTTTATACATATTATCTAATTTGATTCTCATAATCACCCAATCACATACAGTGAACAGATATACTACTAGCTCTGTTATTCACAAATGTGGAACTTAAGGCCCATTGACATTAATCAAGATGACAGGACTCACAAGTGACAGAGCAAAGGCATCTTGGGTAATATTCTCTCCATAGTATAATTCCATTCAACAAATGTGTACAAAACCTGTATAAAAGAAGAAAATGAGATTCCTGTCCTTATGGAACTTAATGGTAGTAATTTGCAGTTTTAGAAACTCTCTTATGGGCCAATTCAATAAAATTCATTCCAACATTAATTAGACACAGATTAAGTTTTGTTTTGTTTTGCTTTGTTTTTATAGGATTCCTAAACTAGTAGGCCTGGGCAATAATGCACAGATATAATTTACTTTTATTTTAGTCAAACTATTATTATTCTGCTGAAGTTAATAGAAAAATAAGGATTGAATGAAAATGTTACTTTAGTTTATTAAAAAAAATTAGATTAGTAATAGAATAATAATGTATGATTATTACTAATCCAATCAAATTATTATCCATATATTAGATATTATATAAATGATATAATTATTATTATTATTATATTCAGAGCTGGTAGAATGGTTAGACCCAAAGAGGAGTAATTGATAATTCAATGCCAATGTCACAGGAGGTCTGCAATGAAAATGCTGTCTTCTTCCAGAGAAAGAACTGTGGAAACTGAATGTGGATCAAAGCATACTATTTTCATCTTTTTTTGGTTTGCTTTTTCTTTATCATGGTTTTTCCCTTATGTTTCTTTCACAAAATTACTAATGGGTAAATGTTTAAAATGACTATGCATGTATAATATATATCAGATTGCTTTCTGTCTTGGGGAGGAGAAGGAAAAAATGGAACTCAAAATCTAACAAAAATGAATGTTGAAACCTATCTTAACATGTAATTGGAAAAATAAAATATTATTGACTAAAAATAAAGGAATGGCTTAGATTGTTTAAAAGTATAATAGACCCTTCTCTAATTACTAGATTTGTTTCTTTAAGTGATTCACCAAATCTCCACAAGTTCTAAAAATCTCAGAGTCTACACACCCAATGAGAGCACAAATCTGATCATCTGTTGGCAGAGATGCTCTCTGTGAGTCTACCTTTTATTTAATTATGGAGGGTTAAGTGAACCTAGACTTCAAAGGTGAATTTTAGCCCAATAGAAGATTATTTTCTCCTCCAGATCTTTTAAATGACAAGGAAAATTAATTCACAGAATTATAATTCCCATTATAAGCTTCCACGATGATAACACATAAGTTATACAAAATATAATTATGACCTAAATTAATCTTCACAGTGTGGCTCTAAAACTGATCCTAATGGAACAATGGAGAGAAAAAGATTCAAAGGAGACATTTTTTGTGATAGATACTGAACCACTAGGTAGCATAAGCCTCTTATACTCTCAGCACCCAGTAGACTAAGTTCTTATCCCCAAAGTACATAGCAAAGTCAAATGGTCACCATGAGAAAAGGATACCTCCCCCTCAGTACTTGGGCCTTCTCATCATAGAGCATCTTCAGTCATTGGTCAATTTGTTCCAGGATTCATTTCAGTGTGAGAATTAGCCCACGTTGGCTATACTTCATTCCCCTCTTGACCATGCTTCTGACACCCAAGATTGTGCCATCATCTCTCTGCCCCTCAGCTCCCCCTTTTAGTTCCATTGCTCCCTTGAATATACTGTCTTTCCTATCCCAATTAGAATCTAAGCTCCTTGAGAATATTACATATAATATGAATTATTTATGTGGCCCTAGTACTTAGCACAATATCTTGCACATAAGAAGTATTAAATAAATGCTTATTGTTTTAATTTATACATGGAAATACCATTGAAGAAGATTCACTATCATATATTTTACACTGTATCTCTAAGCACCACAGAGCCTTTCCATCTGACTTTGACTCCTACTATAAGAATTTGAACTCTTGGATAGCCAAAAAATGGTTTTGCTTTTGCAATCATATTCCTGGTATTTAGCAAAGTGATTTTTACATTTGTTGTTCAGTATTTCAATCATGTATGATTCTTTGTAACCAAATTTGGGATTTTCTTGGAAAAGTTTGCCATTTCCTTCTCTAGCTCATTTTACACATAAGGAGACTGAGACAAACAGGGTTAAGTAAGTTGCCAGAGCCACATAACTAGTAAGTGTCTGAGGTCAGATTTGAACACATGAAGATGAATCTTTCTGTTTCCACAATACTACCTAGTTGCCCATGATTTGCACATAGTAAGTGCTTAACAATTATGTTTTTACTCATTCATTCATTAATTGGGTGACTTTCACTTTATGTTTTTGTTTGTGCCATTAGTAAAGTAGGGAAAGGTACTCCACATTGAGCTAGAATCTGAATTTCCTGAGATTTTAAGCCCAGAAAACAAAAGAGGATGGGGTCATGGTGATTGCTTATCACAAGTTTAGTAATAGTTGGACCCTCACAAAATCTGCTAAACCCTTTTCAATTCTCATAGGCCAGTCTATCTCAGACCTACTGATACCTTTATATCTCTTCTTGCTAAAGCTTTCTAAACTATAAGAATCCATGGGAAGACTCCTGCTGCCAAAGTCCCCATGGCACATAGCAGGTGCAGCTGGAAAGTGGGTGTCAGAAGAATCTTTCTTATGCTTCTGTTTCCATTCAGAGTATTCAGGACTGCCAGTATCTGCATAGCAGGCATTCTGAAATTAATTCCCTACTTTTGGGTTCCAGTCCTAACCTTCCCAGGGACTGGTGAGCTGAGACACCATCTGAGATGAGGACTCATGATCAAACATTTCCAAAATTAATTAAAATGGGAGCCCAAGACTAAATCTAATATTAGCCAAGTAAACTTGGGTCATGGCTTATACTGATACTTCTACTCCTGCAGAATGGCAGCAAAATTGAAGAAGTCAAATTAGGATACTGATCTGCCCTGGTTATAAAATCCTGTTAACATACATATTTATTTTTAAATTCACCTATTTCCCAAAGGCTTGGGGGATCTTCAGTAAAAAAAGAAATGAATTTGAACAGCTCAAATGGACTCATTCCTGTCTTCTCTTCCCCAGTGAAATGGTTTCACCAAAAAGAAAATTATGAGTGTTGGACTTAAAAATAAATTTGGATTCAAGTCCTATCTTAGAGTTCCCAACTCTGTGTCATCAGAAGGTCATTTAAAGAGCCTTAGTTTTTTCAGCTGCAAATTGAAGCTAAAAATACCTACCATATGTTCTTTGTAGGGGTGACATGATGCTGAAATGAGAATATTATGAAAATATTTTTAAACTTTAATACAACTTGTTATTGTTATCATCATCACTAATACTAGGTTTGTTGGTTAGTTTGTTGGTTGGTTGTTCTTTCTTCTCAAAAAAGACCAAAATGACATCATTATGTTAGAGTTGAATTACAATATGCCCAACTATGGCTGATCAGACTAAGAGGAGCTCAGGATGCTCTGCCACAAATCAGACATTTGGGCTGGCAGAAACAGCACTTTCCTTTGAACTTTGCAAATCTTGATTTCTCTTGAGATACTTCAGTTCTGCTTTCTTCCTACAGCACAGCACCTTCTCTAATGAGAGAACGCCATGCTGGGCAGTCCCGCGCTAGTGTCTCCCATGTTATACAGTCAAGTAATGGGTTGAAATCCCACTGGAAGCAGGTCAACTTTTATTGTGCTTGTTTGGGCATGATTGTTAGATTATTACTAGGGTAGCTAAGTCATACGGAGTCTGGGTCAGGAAAGCCCATCTTTCTGATTTCAAATCTGGTCTCAGACTTTCTCTGTGACCCTGATCAAGTCATCTGTAAAATGAGATGGAGAAGGAAATAGTAAACCATGCTATTATCTTTGTCAAGAAAACCCCTAATGGGTTCATGAACAATCTCACATAACTGACGAGAATGAACAATAAAATTATTATTATGCTATGAGAAAAGAGAGAATTGGTCTCAGGACTACCACCACCACCATAATAATAGCAATAATAATGATAATAACAATAAATTCATACAGCATTTTATGGTTTACTAAAGATTTAACATATTAACTAATTAAATCTTCATAACTTTTAAGAAAGTACTTTTGTTATCCCCATTATACAGAAGACAAAATTAAATTTGAGAGAACTTGTTTAACTTGTCCAGGATCACACAAGTAGCAAGTATCTGAGGAGAGACAAGTCTCCTATCTTCAGACCCTGCATTAAATGTCTATTCCACCCTCAAGTTCTAGGAAAACCTAGGTTCAGTCGCATCTCTGGCATGTGCTGGTGGAGCAAATTACTTAACCCCTAATGCTCTAGGTAGCTAGCTAAGTTTACAAATTAAGGTACATGACCCAATGATAGAATGTTTCCTCATCTGGAACTCCACCAGTGAAATCACAGATCCAATCAATACCTGTATTATTATTAATAAATGGAACACAGTCATAAATTATTAGATCTAGTAGAACCTTACAACTGACCTATGCCAGTCTTCTCACTTGCCTCCCTCCATGAATTTTTCTATTCATAAGGTTCATAAGGAAGGACCTCACTGATTAGTTGGTCCAACCTTTTCATTTTGCATCTGAGAGAAACTGAGGACCATCATGGTCACATGACTAAATGGTAGAGAAAATATTCAAACTTGTATCATCTGACTCTACTTTTTCCTCTTTCAAACATTAATTCTATGCTCTTTTAAAACTTCATTCATTTAATTTCCATGGCAGGCCTGTGTTATAGCTAAAACAAATATTTGTATTTTCATTTTCCCAATGAAGAAACTGAGTTTGAGAAAAATGATATGACCTTCCCCTGGATACATGGCTGTCCTCCCTCCATGATGCTACTTAACTAAAACAAGCCCAATTATGGCAGGCAAAGGCCTGACTAGAGAGAAGAAAAAGTTGAAATCTAGTTCCACACTGGGTTATCAAGGGAAGGTCACTTACAGTCACTCTGAGCCTTAGGCTATGGTGAGGCTTAACTGAGATAAGATACAGAAAATGCTTTTCCAACTTTAAAATTCTATGTAAATATTACAGAGATTCAGAGAAGAAAGACATCTTATAGGGAGGACTGAGAGCAGAGAATCAAAGGAAGATTATATGTCACATGTAATGTTTAAGGAGGGCCTGGAAGAGAAATAAGAACAACATAGATTAAAGTAACAATTTAAGGATGCTTTCCTCAAATAAATCCTGGAATAGAGATTATAAGCATTGCTACCTTTATTTTAAAAATGAAGAAATGAGGCTTTAAGAATTGAAGTAGATTACCCAGAGTCATATAGTTCTTGTATTTGAAATTCAGTCATTTGCTAAACTCAAAATGTAAATTCCTTGCAAGAAGGGGTTTTTCATGCAAAGTTCCTGCACTTAGGAAGTATTTAATAAATAATAAATGTTTATTAACTTATTGGTTGAACATTGTATTAGGGGGGGAAGGCATCCTAAGAGAAAGTGACTTGTGTGATAAAGTTTAGAAAAATGAAAGTCTGATGTATGTCCAAGAAATAGAATGTGGTCCCATTTTGCCTGGGGCATAAAACATAAAGAAGAATTAAAAGTAACGAGGAGTTAGTATCTTATTCTCTAATGGAGAGTCCTTGAAGATTTTTTAAAGAAAATTATTATTTTCATCTAAATGGATCCAGTCATGAAAAAAGCCATAATATATTAATTATGTTATAATTAGTATATTACAGCATCATTATATTATTTTATAAATTAATTTTTATTATATATTATGTTATTTAAATATATTTAAAAAACCTGTGATCCTACTTAAGTGTTTTACATTTCTCTGGGTAATCTGAAACTTTTGTTTGTCTGTTTGCTTGTTTTGCTTTTACTTATTCTACTCAGATCTTCTCCAAGTTAAATTTGCCCAGTTCTTTCAACCAGTCTTCATGTGACTTGGAAGCAAAGCCTTTCTCCACTCATGGACAATCTAGTTTAACAATGTCCTTCTTGAACCACAGGTCCCAAAATTAAACACAATACTCTAAATATAATGTAAAATTTAGAGTAGAGGGATGACACAGAGGAACTGTACATTCCACTGTATGTCCATGGGGTAGGTACTACCTTGTTTGTCTTGGTTTATTCATCTGTAAAATGAGCTGACAAAAATAATGGCAAATCATTCCGGGATCTTTGCCAACAAAAACACAAAATGAGGTCACAAAGAGTCAGATGTTACTGAAATGACATAACAACATACCCGTCTTTTTTTCTTCTAAACATATTTCCATATTTATCATGCTGCACAAGAAAAGTCAAAAGGAAAAGAAGCAAATAATAACAACAAAAAGTGAAGATATTATGTTGTAATGCACATTCAGTTTTCATAGTCCTCTTTCTGGATGCAGATGGCTCTCTTCATCACAAGAATATCAGAATTACGTTAAATCACCTTATTGTTGAAAAGAACCAAGTCCATCACAGTTGAGCATTATGTAATCTTGTTGTTGTGTACAATGTTCTCTTGGTTCTACTCACTTCACCTCACATCAATTCCTGTCAGTCTCTCTAGGTCTCTCTGAAATCAGCCTGCTGATCATTTCTTGTAAAACAACAATATTGCATTAGATTCATATGCCATAACTTATCCAACCATCCCTCAATTCATGAATACCAACTCAGTTTCCATTTCCTTGCCTTTACAAAAAAAGCTGCTACAAACTTTTTTGTACATGTGGGTTCCTTTTCCATTTTTATGACAACATATCTCTCTTAATTCAGGCTTTTTCCTATTAAACAAAAACTAAGAAAATCAATATAAATTTTTTTTGTATTCTTCCTTCCTTGAATTGAAAATGATCATTTGCAAAATGTTAAAATTATGATAATTGGAAAATTCACGTCTGGCTCCTGTTTGTAATGAGTGTGTTCAGACTATATTATTTCTTCAGTTTCTAGCCATAACAGAATTAGCTTCTAGATCAGTATTCATGTACACCTCATCTAGCTCATTAGTTAAATTGTTATAATTTGTCAAATGAATCTTGCATCTCCTCGAGATAAGCTCTGGTTAATTGCAATGTTGTATAATGTGTAGCCTGCTGAGGACATCCAAGAAACTTCCCTGGGCCTCAAAGAGATGACAGCCATGTTTTATTTGTGGATGGCCAAAAGCCATTCTCCTCCCCAAATGATGGGTTTATGTGTTTCATTACATTGTAATTTTGTGGGTATCTACAATTCCAGGTCTTCAGTCAAGGAACATCTCTTCAGGGAATGATGATACGAGTGCTCAAGAATAAACAAGCCAGATGACAATATCAGAAAACCAAAATGATGTCTTCAATTACATAACAGCAGGACATTTTTTTCTTCCCTACTAACAAGCTTCCTGGTGATTGGAACTACTTGAAAGATTCTCACTTCTTCTTATGGTCTATGAATGATTGATGACATCTTCCTAGGAGTTGGCAACCACTTTTTTTTTTATCTTCTGAGACATGCTGGAAGGAAAAGTTCAATCTGAGGCAATCTCTTTTATGGAAGACAGCTAATAACCACATTTGGATGGCCTTCTGAGAGGATCCTGGGATACCTGCAGTGCAAGCCAAAAGCTTTGAAAAGCATTGTGGCCACTTTGATTCTTGAAAGGAAAATGTTGAATCCATGTTAGTTTCCTGCTGAAATGTATCCCATCTGTGATACTTATCTACTGTGTCATCTACAACAAATCACTTAAGACCCTGGACCTCGGCTTTTTCATTACTTAAATAAGGAGCTTGAACTATAATCCTTTGATGTCCCTTCCAACTCAAAATCTATGATCTTTGATCTAACATATTACTTGAGGAAATATAAGTAAAGTCATCTCCCTAAATTACTACCCATCTTGACCTCCAAGATTCTGGAAATCAAAAGCAAAAGTATATGAATAATATTGGAGTCCCATAAAATTTTCCAATGTTTGATGTCAGGAACCATTAATTGTGTTTATGTTGATCCACACATAAAGTGCCATAGATGGTTTTTAAGTAGGTAAAATAATAAACTGTAATAAATAAAGGCCTGACTTTAGAGTGAGGAAGACATGAGCTTTTTACTAGCTGTATGGTAGTTGATGAGTCACTTAACCTGAGCCTAAGTTTCTTGATCTGTAGTTTTTAAGTGGGTAAAATAATAATCTGTAATAAATAGGATGAGCTTAAGAGTAAGGAAGACACAAGCTATATACCATCTGTATAGCAGTCAATAAGCTGCTTAACCTATGTTAGTTTTTTGATCTTTAAAACGGGATAAATAAAAATATCCACTTCACAGAGTTACTATGAGGATTGAAATAGATAATGTATGTAAATTGTTTGGCAAATAGTAAAAATAAGCATTATTTAATAATATAATGTATCATATTACATGTTATATTACATTATATTGTATCTGGCCAGTCATCCAGGTCTGAATTCATCTAAGGATACTGTCTTCATGAGGTTTCACAACTTAGCATTATCTTTCCCTTTGCCTATGTAGTCATTTGTTAAGATTTGTCGAACTCCCCAATGTCTCTTGAATCTGTCTCTAGTCATGGGCCACCACTCTAATTCAGGTTTTTAGCATTTCATTCTCTTATTTTATATCACGTTAGTTGTTAGTGACCCCAGACAACTATTTTAAAGACTCTAAGTTGAAGAATGGTTGCTGATTCACTTTGGTAAAGTGAGTTCCTTCATATAGAAGAAATCTTAAACCTGGATCCCCCCCCAAAAAAAAATTATCATCATCACAGAAGGAGTTTCCATACTGAGAGCATCCCAAATCACTGAAAACATGGATCTGGACAAATAATGGTATTAATAATGTCAGTGTGTTTCTTAGTTCACCGGTGCTACAAAACTTAGGAGAAATATGATGTCAAGAGAAAATTCTTATTAAAAATAACTAGCATCACAACATGTTAATGCTAGATGGGAATCATAGCCTCATAAATTAAAAGAATAGAGGGAAGGGAAAAGGGAAAGGAAGTTTATTTTATTTTAAAAAGAAATAACAAGTTGTACATAATAGATTTGCAGTTTTATATGCAATCATATTTTTAATTCTACTGTTATGAAAATGCTTGTTTTATTTCATAAATTAAAAATAAAATAAATATATATTTTTAAAAAGAAACTTCAGATCATCTCTAGCCATTCCCCTTGTTGTTATGCTTTAAAAATTGAGAAATAAAGAGAAGTTACTTGACCAGGATATCTGTTCACCTTATAAATAATGAAACTCAGAGCTTGGAACCAATTCTCCAGTATAGCTTTCTGCTATATCCCCATGTATTTGAAGAAACATACATCACTATCTGAAACAAATGATCAGGTAGGAGAATAGGAATATGCATATACACATGTGAACATATACATATAAATTGAGTTTCTACATATATTACATATGTCTCTCTAGATGCATAGCAATACATGTATGACATGCAATAGAAATCCTTTTTGCAATAGATTTCCTAGAGGCAAGTAAAAAGACTTTATATTAGTAACAAAAAATAAGCAGTTACCTTGGAAACTACCTTTGAAGATGTAAGTGCCTGCTATTTAGAAAAAGATTCAAATGTTTTAGATTTGTATCAAAATCAAGATACTTTGCTAAATATTCATCTGTATTCAAACCTGCCATTTTCAACTAATTTCTTGTATCTCACAAACATTAGCTCCAACCCAGCAAATTCAGCAAAAGTTTATAAAGTACCTACTATGTGCTAGGTTCTGTGTAAGATACTAGGAAAATAGAGACAAAAATGAAACAGTTGCAGCCCTAAAGGAGTTTATATTCTACTACTAAGACACAGCATCTTCACAAAAATGTAGACAGGATTTCTAATAATTAGGGAAGATCCTAAAGCATTTCTGGCACCTGAACTTACTAAGGCTTGAGAGAAGTTATAGATTGAAAGAGAGGTGAGAAGGGAAAGAAAGGAAGAAGAATGAAAAGAAAAGAAAAAAAAA
>JAJPUD010005328.1:45369-62242 GCA_023553655.1 Myrmecobius fasciatus
AGGAAGGAAGGAAGGAAGGAAGGGAGAGAGGGAGGGAGGAAGGAAGGGAAGGAAGGAAGGAAGGAAGGAAGGAAGGAAGGAAGGAAGGAAGGAAGGAAGGAAGGAAGGAAGGAAGGAAGGAAGGAAGGGACTTCTGGAGGGCAGAGCCAAGATGGCAGAGTGAAAACGTGACTCCCTGCGTCCTCCTCCGATCTCTCAAACCAACAATAAAATAAGCCTCTGAACTGATCTTCAACTCAACGAATTCAGAAATATTTGGACACTGCTCTCTGAAGAACTTCATATCAGGTTTGTCTAACTCGGACAGAGGGATAAACAAGCAGACTCGGGAAGTGAGGGTGGGACTCAGCTCAGCTCATCATGGCAGAAACTCCAAACTCCAAATTCTAAACACCTGGAGTTTATCTGAGGTACTCGGGACACTCTGCCCTGATTGGGGGCAGGTGTTCTGGCAGACTTGCCTTGTTTAAGGAGTAATCCCGATTTAGTCCTAGCCCCCACCAGCCCAGCACCTTAAGTTAATTCGCCGAATTGCCCCAGGGCAAAGATATTTTCCGAGCCTTAAAGAGACATCCACACTGTCTAAAAAAAAAAAAAATATGAAGCAAAAGAGAGCTCTCATCATAGACAGCTTTTATCAAGAGAAAGAAGTGTTGACCCCAGATCCTGAGGTTCCTTGAGACAAAACTCCAAAGGAAGTTTTTAAGGACCATCACTGGTCGCCTTTTCAAAAGGCCTTTCTGGAAGATTGCATAAAGAACCTCATAAGAGAGCTGGAGGATAAATGGGAAAATAAATTGAAATCAGTGCAAGAAGGATACAATATCTTGCAAGAAGGATATGATGCCCTGCAAAAGAGATATGAAAAAGACACCAACTTATTGAAAAATAAAATTAATGAAGTGGAAAAAAGAGTGCAATTAACAAAAAAATTCAATTGGCCAGTTACAAAAGGAACTTAAAAAGGTAACTGAAGAAAACAACACTTTAAAAATAAGAATTGAACAAATGCAAGTGAATGACTCAATAAGACTTCAAGAATCAGTCAAACGAAAACAAAAAAATAAAAAATTAGAAGAAAATATGAAATATCTCCTAGGAAAAACAACTGACTTAGAAAATAGATCTAGGAGAGACAATCTAAGGATTATTGGACTTCCTGAAAGCCATGATGAAAAAAAGACTCTAAACACTATCTTCCAGGAAATCCTGAAAGAAAACTGCCCTGAGATTGTAGAATCAGAAGGCAAAATCACCATTGAAAGAATTCACCGATCACCTCCTGAAAGAGACCCCAAAATTAAAACCCCAAGGACTATCAGGCTAAATTTCAGGATTATCGCACCAAGGAAAAGATTCTGCTAGCAGCTAGAAAGAAACAATTCAAATACCGAGGATCAATAATTAGAATTTTTCAGCCTCCACATTGAAGGATCAAAGGGCCTGGAACCAGATATTCCGAAAGGCAAAGGAACATGGATTACGGCCAAGAATAACCTATCCAGCTAGAATGAGCATTATCCTCCAGGGAAAAAGATGGTCATTCAATGATATAGGTGAATTTCACCTATTTCTAATGAAAAGACCAGATCTGAACAAAAAATTTGACATCCAAACACAGAACTCGAGACACATAAAAAGGTGAAAAGGAAAGGACTCTTGAGAACTTTATTTCTACTATGGGGATACTTAAAGTTTGAGGGTATAATTAACTAGATATTACTTTGATGATATGAAAAAGAAAACTAGAGGGGGAAAGGTTGTCATACTGGGGAAAAGAGGGAAAAAGTGGTAAAATATGATCTAAAAAAAAGGAGGTAAAAACAAGATAAAATCTCATGAAGAGGCAAAGAAAACCTAATATAATTGAGAGAAAGAGGGGAGGGATATGAGCATTGTGTCAATTTTACTCTCATCAGGTTGGGCTCTAAAAGTGTATATCCCACTTGATACTTGATTTCACATAGAAACTTGTCTGATGCTAGAGGGAAGTGGGAGGGAAAGGAGGAAAAAGAAAGGGATAAACTATTAGAAGGGAAAATAGAAGAATCAGGGGAAAGGAGTTAAAAAAAGGGGGGAGGGGATCTAAAGGGTGGTAGATTGTTTGGGAGAGGGGGTCATCAAAAGCAAAGTACTGAGGAGGGGGGAAGGGAGAAAGGGGAAAGGAAAGGGGAAAACATAACTTGGGTAAATAAGATGGCAGGAAATAAAGAATTAGTTAATCTAACTGTGAATGTGAATGGGATAAACTCTCCCATAAAGCAGAAGCGGATATCAGACTGAATTAAAAACCAGAATCCCACAATATGTTGTCTACAAGAAACACATTTAAAACATAGTGACACATATAGGATGAAGGTAAAAGGCTGGAGCAGAACCTATTATGCTTCAGGTGAACAAAAAAAAAGCAGGGGTAGCAATCCTTATCTCAGATCAAGTAAAAGCCAAGATAGATCTAATCAAAAGAGATAAGGAAGGAAACTATATTTTATTAAAGGGTACCATACATAATGTAGCAATATCAATATGCACCAAGTGCAATAGCACACAAATTCCTAGGGGAGAAATTAAGAGAGATGCAAGAAGAAATAGATAGCCAAACAATACTAGTGGGGGATCTCAACATTGCTCTCTCAGAATTAGATAAATCAAACCACAAAATAAACAAGAAAGAAACTAGGGAGATAAACCAATTGTTAGAAAAGCTAGGTATGATAGATCTTTGGAGAAAGTTGAATGGAGACAGTAGGGAGTTTACTTTTTTCTCAGCAGTCCATGGAACCTATACAAAAATTGACCATGTATTAGGGCATAAAAACCTTAAAATCAAATGCAGAAAGGCAGAAATAGTAAATGCATCTTTTTCAGATCATGATGCAATAAAAATTACATGCAATATAAGGCCAGGAGAAAATAAACCAAAAGTTAATTGGAAATTAAATAATCTAATCCTGAAGAATGAATGGGTGAAAGAGCAAATCATAGACACAATCAATAATTTCATCCAGGAGAATGACAATAAGAAGACAACCTACCAAAATTTGTGGGATACAGCCAAAGTGGTTATAAGGGGCAATTTTATATCTCTAGATGCTTACTTGCATAAAATAGAGAAAGAAAAGATCAACGAATTGGGCTTATTATTAAAAAACTAGAAAAAAGAACAAATTAAAAACCCTCAATTAAATACCAAATTGGAAATTCTAAAAGTAAAAGGAGAAATTAATAAAATTGAAAATAAGAAAACTATTGAATTAATAAATAAAACTAAGAGTTGGTTCTATGAAAAAACCAACAAAATAGATAAGCCTTTAGTTAATTTGATGAGAAAAAGGAAAGAGAAAAATGAAATTGTTAGTCTCAAGAATGATAAGGGAGAACTTTCCTCCAATGAAGAGGAAATTAGAGCAATAATTAGGAGTTACTTTGCCCAACTTTTTGCCAGTAAGTTTGATAATCTAAATGAAATGGAGGAATATCTACAAAAATATAGATTTCCCAGGTTAACAGAAGAGGATATAAATTATTTAAATAGCCCCATATTAGAAAAAGAAATAGAACAAGCTATTAACCAACTCCCTAAGAAAAAATCTCCAGGGCCAGATGGATTTACATGTGAATTCTACAAACATTCAAAGAACAATTAATTCCAATACTATACAACTTATTTGAAAAAATAGGGACAGAAGGTATATTGCCAAATTCCTTCTATGAGACAGATATGGTGCTGATAGCTAAACCAGGTAGGTTGAAAACAGAGAAAGAAAACAATAGACCAATTTCCCTAATGAATAATGATGCAAAAATTTTAAACAAGATATTAGCAATGAGATTACAGAAAGTCATCCCAGGATAGTACAATATGACCAAGTAGGATTTATACCAGGAATGCAGGGCTGGTTCAATATTAGGAAAACTATCAGCATAATCAATTATATTAATAACCAAACTAACAAAACCATATGATTATCTCCATAGATGCAGAAAAAGCATTTGATAATATCCAACACCCATTCCTATTAAAAACACTAGAGAGTATAGGAATAAATGGGCTTTTCCTTAAAATGATCAGTAGCATCTATTTAAAACCATCAGCAAGCATCATATGTAATAGAGACAAACTAAAACCATTCCCAATAAGATCAGGAGTGAAACAAGGCTGCCCACTGTAACCATTACTATTTAATATTGTATTAGAAATGTTAGCTTTAGCAATAAGAGAAGAAAAAGAGATAAAAGAAATCAGAGTAGGTAATGAAGAAACCAAATTATCACTCTTTTCAGATGACATGATGGTATACTTAGAGAACCCTCGAGACTCAACTAAAAAACTACTAGAAACAATTCACAACTTTAGCAAAGTTGCAGGATTCAAAATTAATCCACATAAATCATCAGCATTTTTATATATTACCAACAAAGTTCAGCAGCAAGAGATACAAAAAGAAATTCCATTCCAAATAACAGATGATAGGATAAAGTATTTGGGAGTCTATCTGCCAAGGAAAAGTCAGGAACTATACGAACTAAACTACAAAACACTTTCCACACAAATAAAATCATACCTAATCAATTGGAAAAATATTAAGTGCTCATGGGTAGGCAGAGCGAACATAATAAAAATGACAATACTACCCAAACTAATCTACTTATTTAGTACCATACCAATCAAACTCCCAAGAAATTATTTTGCAGATCTAGAAAAAATAGTAGCAAAGTTCGTTTGGAAGAACAAAAGGTCAAGGATTTCAAGGGGATTAATGAAAAAAAAGGTAGATGAAGGTGGCCTTGCTGTACCAGATCTAAAACTATATTATAAAGCAGCGGTCATCAAAACCATTTGGTACTGGCTAAGAAATAGAGCAGTCGATCAGTGGCACAGGATAGGTTATTAGGACAATCTAGGCAATAACCTTAACAATTTAGTGTTTGATAAACCCAAAGACCCCAGCTTTTGGGATAAGTACTCACTATTCAGCAAAAACTGCTGGGAAAATTGGAAACTAGTGTGGAAGAAATTAGGGCTTGACCCATACCTAACACCACATACCAAGATAAGATCTAAATGGGTTCAAGATCTAGATATAAAGAATGATTTCGTAAGCAAGTTAGAGGAATGTAATATAGTTTACCTCTCAGACCTGTGGAGATAGAATAAATTTATGTCCAAAGAAGATCTGGAACTCCTAATTGAACAACAGATGGATAATTTTGATTATATTAAGTTAAAAAGTTTCTGTACAAATAAAACTAATGCCGACAAGATTAGGAGGGAAGCATCAAACTGGGAAATCATCTTTACATTTAATGGTTCTGATAAAGGCCTCATTTCTAAAATATATAGAGAATTGTCTCATATATATAATAATTCAAGCCACTCTTCAATAGATAAATGGTCAAGGGATATGAACAGACAATTTTCAGATGATGAAATTAAAACCATCTCTAGTCATATGAAAAGTTGCTCCAAATCACTATTGATCAGAGAAAAGGAAATTAGGACAACTCTGAGGTACCACTACACACCTGTCAGATTGGCTAAAATGACAGGAAAAGATAACGATGAATGTTGGAGGGGATGTGGGAAAACTGGGACACTAATACATTGTTGGTGGAACTGTGAATGGATCCAACCATTCTGGAGAACAATTTGGAGCTACGCTCAAAAAGTTATCAAACTGTGCATACCCTTTGACCCAGCAGTGTTTCTACTGGGCCTATATCCCAAAGAGATCTTAGAGGAGGGAAAGGGCACCACATGTGCAAGAATGTTTGTGGCAGCCCTTTTGGAGTGGCTAGAAACTGGAAACTGAAGGGATGCCCATCAATTGGAGAGTGGCTGAATAAATTATGGTATGTGAATGTTATGGAATATTATTGCTCTGTAAGAAACGACCAGCAGGATGATTTCAGAGAGGCCTGGAGAGACTTGCATGAACTGATGCTGAGTGAAATGAGCAGAACCAGGAGATCATTATACACAGCAACAACAATATTACATGATGATCAATTCTGATGGACATGGCTCTCTGCAACAAAGAATTGTCTCAAACCAGTTCCAATTGTTCAGTGAAGAAAACCATATACACCCAGGGAGAGGGATATGAAATATGGACCACAACGTAACATTTTCATGATCTCTATTGATGTTTGCTTGCATTGTGTTTCCTTTCTCTGGTTTTCTTTTTTTTCTTGTAGATAGGATTTTTCTTGCACAACTTGTCAACTATTATTACATTATTAACATGTAGTGGACTTCCTGCCATCTAGGGGAGGGGAGGGGACTGGGGGTAAAAGTTGTAATGGAGAGCTTTGTAAAGATCAATGCTGGGGAACTACCCATACATATGTTATACAAATAAAAAGCTTTAATAAAAAATAAAAAAGAAGGAAGGAAGGAAGGAAGGAAGGAAGGAAGGAAGGAAGGAAGGAAGGAAGGAGGGAAGGAAGGAAGGAAGGAAGGAAGGAAGGAGGGAAGAGAAAGGAAGGAAGAAAGAAAGGGAAGAGAAAGGAAGGAAGAAAGAAAGGGAAGAGAGGGAGCAAAGGAAAAAGGGAGGGAGGGAGGGATGAAAGAAAGAAAGAAGGGAGGAATAAGGGAAGAAGGGAAGAGGGTAAAGGCACAGAGACAGTGAAAGACAAGAAGAGTTAGAGATAAAAAATAGAGAGGAGAAAGAATGGTATTCTTTTGATGGGGGAATACCCCCATGCAAAAGCAGAGAGTCAAGCAGTGGAATTCTGCATTCAGTGAACAGTATGTAGGCAAGATCAACTTGAATATAAGGGGAATGGAGGAGAATAATGTGGAAAATCCTAGAAAGGGAGACTAGAGCAAGATTTTAATGATTTTATGTAATATTACAGAACTTGTACTTTTTTCAAAAGGCAATAAGGAGCCATTGTGGTTTATTGAGCTGATGAATGCTACCACAATACTTATATTCTAGAAAAAACTGCGTGGGCAGTTATACAGATAGATTGGAGATGTGAGAAACTAAAAGCAAGTATACTCATTTAGAAACTATCATAGCTATCTCGATAAAAGGGTATAAATAAATACTCAAAGGGATTTGTGATCTTGTAGATATGGAAGTTCCCTCCAACAGTGTAGATGACAATCTAAATATGCCTGGTCATCTTAGTGATTTTTGTCTATGTCCTCTCATAAATACATCACAGTAGTCTATTCCTTGTGCCAGAGACCTTCCTTTTTTCATTTAACATTAAGAGTACCAGAGGAGCACAATGATTGTTTATCTGGTATTTCTTGCCCCATAACCAACCCATTTTCTCTTCACATTATCCAATTTATTGATTATTTTTACCTGTTTTGACTCTTGTCACTTTTCCTTGTTGTGTTCCATGGCAATAAAACACAGAATTAAACAACGAAAGGATAAAATTTTAAAATAGAGTGGTGGCTATGGGAGTACAGAGACGACAGATTCCAGAGACGTTAGGAAGTCTAAATGGACAAATCTCAGCAATTGACTAGACGGAAAGTGGAGAATAATGCCAAGTTGTGAAACCTCATGAGGATGGATTCAAAATTAGATGACTGGTAGGATGAAAAATAGTTGACAAATGTTCAATTTTAAGTTGAAAGAATCTCTAGCAAAGTACACCAGAGACCTATGCTTTGCAGTATGATGGTTTACATTATTATTAATAACTTCAATAAAAATCACAGTGTCATACTTATCAAATTTGAAAATGTCAAAAAGCCTGGAGAGGCAAATTCAGAATTTAAAAAAAAAAATTGTCAGGGAGGAACTTCGAATTAACTCAAAGAAGAATAAACATAAGGAGAAATGTAAAGAGTCACACTAGGATTCAAAAAATCAACATCATAAGTTCAAAGAAGGGCGATGCTACTAAATATCAGATCATCTTAAAAATATTTAGGGGGTTTTAGTAGACTGCAAGTTCAATGACTGAAGAAGAAGACTCCCAGCTTTGGGTATTCTGAAAATTTCGCAAGCAAACCATCTATATTTTTGTCAAAGTCATTGACAAGAATATCAGGTAGCACAGAACTAAGCCCAGAATCCTGCAGCAGTTATGTTTGTTATTAGTGTTACAATAACTAAATCCATTGTGGTTCTTTTGGGTTCTAAGCCCATGACTCTGTGAACACCTGTACATTTTTGGTTTCCAAATTGCTGCCATCGTTTACCCTTATCAGGCAAGGAAAATTGGGCTCTGGGGGCTGTCAGAATTGAGCATGAAGCTTCCAGAGAAAGAGCAATTATTTGAATACAGACTGAAACATACTATTTTTCACTTTCTTTTTTATTCAAATTTTCTAGTACAAAATTACTAATATAAGGAAAGAGAATTTAGAACTCAAAACTTTGAATAAAAAATGTTTAAAAATACAAATAAGCTTAGAAATGACAATGGGAAACAAATATTCCAATTCTTCCATCTCAAACTATAGGATGGGAAAATGAGTGAAAGTGCAACTAGTGATTAAAATGGAGTCCAGGGAGGTTGTGTCCTCATGAGAGAGTCAAGTCTCAGTAAGAGCCAAAGTATGGACAGAGTGGGACAGGAAAATATCTAAAATGAAAATAAATTTGTCACCACTGCAGTCGGCATCCCAAAGAGTATAATGGAAGGGATGAGTAGCTTTAAAGAGGCACATTGAAAGGATTAGGTTAAAGGGAATGCAATAAAATATGGCCACTAGAGGAACAGATAATGAGATTTCAACATTGAGAGAAGTAGGTTCAGAATCACTAAGATGAAAAAGTGTAAGAGAATGGAAGTTTGTTAATCACTGAATACGGTCACATTGGTTATTGATATCATTAAGTTGGAAGAGACCAGAATGAGGAGAGTTCATAGAATGACATTTTTCTCTAATCCTTTAAAGCTGGCCAGGCTAAGAGATTGTCTAAAGAAGCAAAAGCAAGAATATTTCTCTGTCTCCCACAAGTAAGAAGAGTCCTTTATAAATAGGAAGAGAAATGAGACCAAAAGTATTGAAGTGACTTATACTGGATCACATAGCAAGCAACTGTATGGATGTGAATTCAGACAGCCCTGACTGACAAGGTAGCAGACTATTCATTATGCCATAATATCTCACCTGGGGAATCAGAAAAAAAAAATAATTTGCTCAAGTTGGGGATAGTCAAAAAAGAAGAGTGGAGAGAAATGGGGACTCTGTTAGAAACTGTCTGAGGCAAGATTTGAACCATGAATCTTTCTGACACCAAGTCCAGTATTCCATACACAATGCCATGTTGCATCTAACATATTACAATGGGAATGATTGAGTTGACCACTTTTTTTCTGCTATGAAATCAGGAAAACTAAGAACTGATGAACATTTTGAACTGCTTAGGAACCAGATCCCATGGAAATAACATATGATGTTATTAACAGTAACAATCTTCCCTGGAGTAAATGGTGATATTCAAGCACTTGCTGCTACAGGGCTGTTATTGAAAATAAGAAAATGTTCCCATAGGATTAAAAGACAGCAATATAGCTTTAAATGACTATCATGTGAAACTTGGCCATTTCCTAAAATCATAGAACAGGTAAGGTCTCTACACCTATAACAATGAGGAGACAGAAGGAAATGTTCAAAACAAGTATTTTAAGATGAAACACACATTATGAAGTTTTCTCTATAGGACAACTCATAAAGAAGATGGTTTTTGAGGCCATTTCTCAAAGAAACAGTCTCAGTGCAAATCAACTAGGATGGAAGTATGAAAGCAGACAAACTCCTATGTTTCAAGTCATATCATTAATTAAAAACATAACCCAGACCTTGGGACATGATATAAATTGTGGGTAGATGTGGAATAGTAGATGTGGAATAATTTGCTTCTATCAAAGGTTAGAGATTTCTGTGTCTTGTCTATCTCTCCCTCATTCCGTTTCTTGTATTTCCTTCGGTCTTCCCCTTCCTGTCTCTGTCTCTGTTTTCTGTCTCTCTGTCTCTGTCTCTTTTTGTTTCTCTGTCTCTCTGTTTCTCTCTGTTTCTGTCTCAGTCTCTCCATCTTTCTGTGTGTGTCTCTCTGCAAGAGGACTTCAAATATTGTTGCAATAACAATAGTAAGAAATTCTTACTTTTTATTCCTTTTCACATACACTATACTGGTTTACTTATTTGTTCTCACACAATGCAAACCATGTCTCTACTTTATGCCTTTTCACTCTATCCCCCTGGCTTAGAATATTCTCCTCTCTTCACTTCTGTATCTTAGCTCTCCTACCCTCCTTTAGGACTTAGCTCAAAGCCTACCATCTTAAGGTAGACTTTCTCAGACCATCTCCCAACTTTATTGGCTTTCTTTCTGAGATTATAAGCTATCTATTCTCTCTAGATAGATCAAGAAATCAAAATATAGACATATAGATAGAGATATCTATGACTATAGAGATAGCTTTATCTATGGATAGCTATGTTTTTAATATACATATATAAATTTGTATACATATATAGGTATGTATATGCACATATATGCATGTATATATGTTTACACATTTGTATAGCTAGTTGCATGCTGGTGCTGCCATTATAATATAAACTGTTCGAGAGCATGGACCATATTTTTGTTTTCTTTCCCTCCTCAGTGCTAAGTATCATGCCAGGAACATTGCAAGTGCTTAATAAATAAATTTCTGACTAACAAGGACACATAGAAAGAAAAATAGTCCCTCACTTCAAGAAGTCCACGACTTAATGGGGAAAACAACATGGAAATTAGGTGCATCCCAGCTATAGACTAGACACATAAAACTAGATGCGTACAAGACAGAGAGAGAATGGATAGGAGGTACTGACTAGAAAGACTTGCAAATACAAGGGAATCCAGTAACGTTTCCTTTGAAGGTGAGTCTTGAAAGAAAGTGAGAAAACTAACAGCCTAGGTGAGAAGGTTGCACATCCCAGGCAGGGGAAATGGCCAGTACAAAGGCACAGAGATGGGAAATGGATTATATTGTGTAAGTAGGTAAGTAGGCCCCTAGAGAAGTAATCACAGCATCTTTAAAGGGAAGCAAGTATAAGAAATCTGGAAAAATCAGAAGACATCAGGTTGAGAATCCCAAATACAAGACACACTAGGAATATTCAAGCCATCAGGTCATTGAGTGTAGAATTGAAAATTCATGGCTGGAAAGGGCCTCAGACACTATGTAGATTAGCCATGTTATTTCATAGTTGAGGAAGCCGAGTCTCAGAGGATGAGTACTTGGCCAACATCATAGATACAGTAAATGGCAGAGTCAGGATCTGGGCCCATATCATCTGACTTCAAACTCAACACACTTTCAAGTAAAAGCTGCCCTCAAGTCAGAGCATTCCCATTCATCAGAACCAATGTTTATCACAATAAATCCTGTACATTTGGGAATAACTATCCCATACCATCCATTTGGACAAGTCTCTATCCTTTCAAATTCTACACAAATTTTTGAGAGACTTGGCAGTGTTTATTTCTAAATATTAAGGAGATTCAAGCAAAAGAAAATTTCTGTTCAATGAGAATAAAAACATTTTGTATTTGCTAAACTGTGAGTCAACTCATTGGCAAATAAAAATGATTAAAAGCATTATCTGAAGCCTAAATTGGCTTCTCAATACCTGTATGGTGGATGTACCTAGTTATTTCCATTGTCTTTCTTCTCCATTAAAATGTGAGCTCTTTGAGGACAGGAACTATTTTATCTTTCTTTGTATTCATGTCAGTCAAGCATTTATTTATCCCTTAGAACTCACTCAGAGTTGACATTCTCAATTCCTGTCCACCATATAGAATCTTTGGGGCCCCATGTGCCTTAGTGCTAAAGCATTCAAAATTTGAGATTATGAGTCCTCTTACTGGGTATAGAACCAGAGATGAGAACTCAATGAAAAGGACAATTC
Source organism: Myrmecobius fasciatus (assembly GCA_023553655.1). NCBI lineage: Eukaryota > Metazoa > Chordata > Mammalia > Dasyuromorphia > Myrmecobiidae > Myrmecobius > Myrmecobius fasciatus. Next base: position 57,257 of record JAJPUD010005328.1, read on the forward strand.
TCAGCTCAGCTTCTTTTCCTTCTAGATGTGAATCTTTTTTTTTTCTTTTCTTTTTTTTTGCTGAGACAATTGGGGTTAAGTGACTTGCCCAAGGTCACACAGCTAGGAATTGTTAAGTGTCTGAGGTCAGATTTGAACTCAGGACTTCCTGACTTCAGGGCAGTACTTTTCCACTGTGCCACCTAGTTGCCCCTAGATGTGAATCTTGAACTGCTTCCCCAGGAAGGAGAAGGAGGAATGATAAAAGGAGTTTCTGGTCCTTCTGCACTCCAGTCTTTATATGGTCATAAGCATAGGGCATCTAAAGCACACATTAATAATAATAATAAAACATGTCCTCACAATAGCAATATTTCATTAAAAAGGAAATGGGAAGTTAAGATGGCAATATAACAGGAAGAAGGATAATAAGCACATCTCCTTCCCTTTACTCCCTTTACTTACAGACAAAATCCTGATCAAAAAATTCAAGAAAAATTAGGAGTCATTTTTCTACCTGAAGTTGGCACAAAGAGACAAAAGTCTGTGGATGCTAGAGACAGGGTCTGGCCAAGGGCATTCTAGTATAGAGAAAGCAAAGAAAAGGTGCCAGATCTAGCATGGAGGGGCCTACACTCAGATGGGATATAGAAATAAGTGCCATTTAGCAGCTCTATAACTCACTATCTAGTTCTGAATCACACAAGGTAGACAGAGAAGTGGTTTTGTGCCTAGGAGTGACTTTCTGGAGTGATAACCTTCTTCTGTGTACCAACTCCAAAAGTCAGTATTAACCGTGTTGCTCGGACCCCAAGAAAAAAAGGAAGGTCACAGTTCCACTTCTAGATCAGTCTGAAACGTCCAGAGTAATAGCCATGTTAGGAATCTCAGACAAAGGTAAGCCCCTAGTTCTATAAGTCCAAACAAGGAGAGTTTTTTCAGTACTGCTGATAGTGGCCAAGACTACTGGAACTTTAAATGGGGAAAGCCCATAGGTTCTCTTACTCAGGCTCAAAACCAGAAAAACAACTTGCAGGACTCAGACTAGCAATTAAACTTTGCTAGCACTTAGTCAGATGAGCAATCAAATTGTTTTAGGGACATTAAAAGCTTATAGATCCCTAATCTGAACTGTCTCTGAAATCCTGGATAACATAATATATAATACTCTGAGAAAGCAGCAAAACTTTCATCTTATAGAAAAGCAAACTGAAGCTTTAGAAAGTCAAGTAACTTTATCACACAAGTAGTGAGCCTCAAAAATAGGATATGAGATCTTAGAGGAGGTAAAGGGCCCCACATGTGCAAGAATGTTTGTGGCAGCCCTTCTTGTAGTGGCTAGAAACTGGAAACTGAATGGATGGCCATGAATTGGAGAGTGGCTGAATAAATTATGGTATATGAAAGTTATGGAATATTATTGCTCTATAAGAAACGACCAACAGGATGATTTCAGAGAGGCCTGGAGAGACTTGCATGAACTGATGCTGAGTGAAACAAGCAGAACCAGGAGATCATTATTCATGGCAACAACAATATTATATGATGATCAACTCTGATGGTCATGGCTCTCTGCAACAAAGAATTGTCCCAATCCAGTTCCAATTGTTCAGTGAAGAAAGCCATATACACCCAGAGAGAGGGATATGAAATATGGACTACAACATAACATTTTCATGATCTTTATTGATGTTTGCTTATAGTGTGTTTCCTTTCTTTGATTTTTTTTTCTTATAGATAGGATTTTTCTTGCACAACTTGTCAAGTATTTTATCATTATTAACATGTAATGGACTTCCTGCCATCTAGGGGAGGGGTGGGGACTGGGAGTAAAATTTGTAATGGAGAGCTTTGTAAAGATCAATACTGAGGAACTACCCATACATATGTTATACAAATAAAAAGCTTTAATTAAAAAAATATATGATATGATCCCAGAACATCAGACTCTAGAACCATACCATGAAGTTTGTATGTATAAAAAATATGTGATCCTCAGGACCCATCTCCAGAGGTCAATGACAAGGAAAAGTGACTCTGGGGTATGTCAATTCATCCCTATCAATAATAGGGAGGGCCAACCTGGGAGCGCAAGTTCACTGCCTGAACTCCAGGCAATCTGGAGAAAGTAACTTAAAGGCATAGACACTCCAGATCAGAAAGATCTCAGAGTCCTGGGATGTGTTGCTCATGAATGAGTAGAAGAAATACAGTTGTTGTCCATCTTTCATTTATTAAGGGGGATGAATGGTATCATGGGCTGATGATAACTTGCACATGAATTAAATTTTGGTCAGGCAGAGCTATGGAAAGGCATCAGCTTCACGCTCTCTTGCAGAGTCATCAAAGTCTAGTAGCAAGACAAACTCCAAGACAAGTCTATGCAGTATGGAGTAGATGACTTTGGCCTTTTTAATGTCTGATCAAATTCTCTATGTCAGTGGCTTTCATGGCTATTAAAATAAATTGTTCTAATCTGCCCATTCTGCCAGGGGAAATCTTCACATGTTTGGGGTAGACAACCCCAAACTCACCAATGGGTTGGAATCCCATCTGCAGAGATATGGCCACCATACATGCATGTTGGAATCAGAGCTAAGAACTGGGCGAGAGGTAGACACCAAAGGTGGAAGAGCAGCCCTGAAAAGAGTTTGGCAAGTCCTCATACTAGCGGTCTTAGCTCTCTCTGAACATGTTGCTCTTTGGGTGGTTCGCACTTAGAGTGCCAGAGGACCTGTGTCCATATCCCAGTCAAGCTCTCAAATGCAATAGTGGAGAAGGAGAATAGCCAAAACAGAACTCTGTGGGACCCCCATACATAATGAATATATAGAAGAAAAAAAATGATTTTTTGTCTGCTCCCTTTTCTGGCTTCTGACTTCATTATTTAACCAAGATTGCTCTCTCTAAAGTTACCAATTGCAAAATGCAGTGACCTTTTCTCAGTCCTTATCCTTCTTGACCTCTCTGTAGCTTCTGATCAGCCTCTTCTCCTTCCCAATTCTTTTTCTCTTCGTTTTTCAGATTGATGAGGTCCTGAATGGTGGGTGTGGTAGGCAGAAAGAAACTAGAATATTGATAAAAATTGTGTCCTGGGCAGGCAGGAAGAAGGCTCTGATAATGGAGATCAGTTTAGTTCCATGGTTCCACTCTCTGGAAGTATTCCAGTCAGAAATCCAAGTTGTGTCAAGTCCCTGAAGCTAAATTTTCTTTATAAAACAAATTATGGCCCATAACTTTGCTATTGCTCTCCTTTGGATCAGTCTGCCACTGGCACTTTGCCTGGGGTATCTTTATCCTTAGCCCTTCCCCCATGCCATGTGGTATCTCCTAACTACATTATGCTTCTCCTCCTTATAACTTTTTTAAGATACTAAATCTCTTACAGGATTTAGCTTGCCAGCTCAGGGCATGCCCTAAACTCATGGGATAATTTGAAGTTCCATTAAGGAACTTGTCTTTTATATGGCTTTCCCAATTCTGTTTCATATTTACCATTGCTGGTAGTTTATTGCACCTTGAATTTTGTCTGTAACCTTTTCCTTCAAATAAACCTACCTTTTGCCAAAGAGAAAGGCCATTGTGAGTTCTACACATGACCAGACCCCAACATTTGGTGATGTCTACACCAGCCACCCCAAGATCACTTTTTTTCAGAAGTACTACCAACATCAAGACCCAAAGTAATTTAAGAAATTCATTTTACAGCATCTACTTCAAGAGAACAGGGGAAAAACAGTATAAAATGAGACAGAGGAAAGGAATGGGGGGGGGGGGGAAGAGCAGATTCCAGAAGACAAAAGCAAAGTAAAGTTGCCAACATCAGAAAACAAAGTGTAAAGAAGAGAGATCATTCATTTATCAAAAGGGACAAATGTCTTTCTTCTTATGGGTGATTTTTAGCACTAGAATATAGGCTCACTGGAGGCTAGGATTGTTTCATTTTTTTTTGCCTTTGAATCCATGTAGTTAACAATAAATCACTGTTGACTGATTAATTCTAACTAGGAGCAAAGGAAATGAGCATTGTGGGACTTCTTTTCTTTATAATGCAGATTTGTTATAAAGATTTTCTTTCCCCCCCTTAAATCTATTTTTTAATTTTATTTTATTTGCAAAACATATGTATGGGTAATTCTTCAACATTAACCCTTACATAGCTTTCTGTTACAGATTTTTCCCCCCAACTCCCCACCCCTCCCCTAGATGGCAGGATATCCCTTACGTGTTAATTATGTTAAAATATTTGGCAAATCAAATATATGTATACATATTTCCAAACTTATCATTGTTGTGCAAGAAAATCTAAAATCAATATTAAGGGAGACTTGGCTGGGAGGGGAGAGGGGAGAAATCAGAAATATTTTTTAAAAATATAAATGAAGCAACACAATGAAAAACAGAGCAAACCCTCCCCCATAAAAAGTGATAAAATAAAATAAAGGCCAGTACTTTCAGATGGCTCTTTGAGAAAGTGTCAAGACCACTGACTTGAACTTTATCTTTTAAAAATTTCATTATCCTTGTCCCTGAGGTAACAAAATGCCTTAACATTCCAAAATCTAATTTCAGTTATATACTATATTAATATTTTCAACTTAGGTAATTTTGAAAAGAAATTACAGTTCGGCTCATAAAATACAAAATTAATTGTTCCAAGTTTTATTTAAATCTTTTTCAAAATCAAGTGTTAAAAATAGATGTTGATACAGGAGCATCGTAGAGCCATGGATTTCATTTCAAGGAATATTTCATTTAGGCAATCAATTCACAACTATTCATTAGGCACCTTCTGTATCCCAGAGTATGCCAGTGATGAGGTCAGGGTAGCAATTTCTAGTTAAAAATAAATGTGTGGGGGCAGCTAGGTGGCGCAGTGGATAGAGCACCAGCCCTGAAGTCAGGAGGACCTGAGTTCAAATGTGGTCTCAGACACGTAACAGCTGTGTGACCCTGGCCAAGTCACTTAACCCCAATTGCCTCAGAAAAAAAAAAAAAAAAAAAAGC
>JAJPUD010005328.1:62342-80716 GCA_023553655.1 Myrmecobius fasciatus
AAGGAATGTGCCATGACGCCTGAATATGCCATTAACTGGCAGGTTAGATCCATGAAGGAGCTCAGCAGACTAACCAGTTAGATAGAATAAGGAAAAAGATGCCATTAAAGGGAAAGCACAATGAGGGAGAGAAAGAGGCTTCATAGTGGACTTGGTCCTGGGAAGAACTTAGCAAAGATCTTCATTATGAGCAGATCTTTTATAGGGAATATACAGCCTTGGGGGTTTCTCAGGGAAACCAGGGAAGTAAAGATGGGAACTCAGAGGGAGGGATCAAGGAGCTAGATGCAATACATCTGGCAGATTAGGTTCCAGACCTGTCTAAAGATATGCTCATCAGAATCTCAAAGATTGGCTAAAGATGCATAGAGGTTGGGGGATAGACTATGGAGATTGGTAAAGAGTTCTATCCTCACAATCACTCTATACAAACAGGACAGTCTAGAAATTGATTATACCTGATAATAGCCAGGTGGGTTTCTTTTTAACAAGGAAAGAGAATAAGTCCATATTATTAGGGCTGGGAAAAAAGACAATAATAAAATTCCCATCCACAAGGAATACATCTTCTTTCGAGTGACACAATATAAGTAAGAATATACAAAATATATGTAAAGTACTGGGCAGGGAACTCTAGTTTTTACCTAAGGTCCTCTTCTTTTTTTCTTCCCTATATTTTTTGTTCTCTTAATTATTTATTTTAGGTTGTGCAATTTTGTTTTTCCTAGATCTTGCATTTATCTCCAAATACATACCTAAAACTTTTTTCCTAACTAAATTTCAGCTGAATACTCAGTTTTTCAAGTTTGTCATTTAAGCAAGTAGCTAAAGGGCTTCTCCCACCATCCTCAGAGTGTTTATTGAATGCATTGTGTGATGTGTGTTTTACATGAAAATGAGATAAGGTGCCAAGCTATTAAAACTTGGAGCACAGAGATGTTTGCCTTTCTATTGAATTCTACTTTCATTAGCTATGCAAGGGGAGGTCAGGAGAGGAGGAGATAGGAAGAAGGAGATAAGTAGCTGATCCCCGGGGTTGAGAGGCAATTGGTTCCCAAGACTCTGAGGAAATCATTCTGCTTCCCCAACCCCTATTCCAGAGCTGTAATGAATAAAATGGTGAAGTACTAGAAAAAGCTAGTTCTATGCCCATCAGCAAAAATATTACCTGAATTATGACTTGTTTTTCAATATTTCAGGTTTATTCACTATCAGATGATCAAAATGAAGAGAATAAGAATATTAAGGAAAATAAGGGTATCATCGCAGTTAAATACAATACAATCATTTGGGTTTTGGTCTACACTTGTTCTTTCATCCATGTAAGGACATCCCAGTGAGAAAATTGTCTTTACCAGTGCAGATTGGCAAATAGCCTATAACTTAAAATCTTTAAGGCTTTTTTCAAAGGCAAAACTAAAATGGCAGAGTATAGGCAACAATCCAGCTAAACTCTCCCAACATTCTCCTCCAAAGAACTTTAAAATAATTTCACAAATCAAATTTTGGAGCAGCAGAGTTAACAAAAAAGTCAGACTGTGCCATTTTCCCTGCCTAAGACAACTTAACAGAATAGCAGAAGAGGTCTGTGACCTCAGTAGCACCAGCAGTGGGCCTTGGAGACTGTAATAGCTGGATCAGCAACAGTATCTTTGAAAGCTCTCATTCCACAGACAGAAGGTCAGACAACTGGCCAGGAAGAGATGACAGAGGATCCTTTGCTGGCACTAGATGTAGTTGGCATTGAATGGCAGCTTTATTGCCTGTAAGAAGTTCTGAGTCACAATTATAGGGCAGAAAGGAGCACTTATGATTCATTGCAAGGGAATAGGGACCTCAGTCATAGTTCCAAGGCAGAGAAGAGCACTAACATTTATGGAAGCAAGAGATCAAAGGACCCAACTGCAGTTCCAGAGCCAAAAACAAGTGCTAGTTCTTGTAGCTACAAGGGAGCAGAGGTTGTTCTTGATTTTAATAAGAGCATAACCATTTGGAACTATGCTCAAAAAGTTATCAGACTGTGCATTCCCTTTGATCAGCAGTTTTTCTACTGGAATTATATCCCCAAGAGATCTTAAAGAAAGGAAAGAGATCCCACATGTGCAAGAATGTTTGTGGCAGCCCTTTTTGTAGTGACAAGAAAATGGAAATTGAATGGATGCCCATCAATTGGAGAATGGCTGAATATATTATGGTATATTATTGTTCTGTAAGAAATGACCAACAGGATGATTTCAGAGAGGCCTGAGAGACCTACATGAACTGATGCTGAGTGAAATGAGCAGAACCAGGAGATCATTACACATGGCAACAACAAGATTATACAATGATCAATTCTGATAAATGTGGCTCTCTTCAACAATGAGATGATTCAAACCAGTATCAAATGTTCAGTGATAAAGAAAGCCTTCTACACCCAGAGAGAGGAGATTATGGGAACTGAGTGTGGACCACAACATAGCATTTGCACTCTCTTTGTTGTTGCTTGCTTGCATTTTATTTTGCTGATTTTTTTTACTGGTTTGATTTGATTTTTCTCATGCAACACAATAATTGTATAAATATGTAAGCATACATTAGATTTAACATATATTTCTACCATGTTTAGCATATACTGAACTACTTGCCATCTAGGAGAAGGTGTGGGGGAAGGGAGGGAAAATTGGAACACAAGGCTTTGCAAAGGCTAATGTTAAAGAATTGTCCATGCATATGTTTTTAAAAATAAAAAGCTTTAATATTAAAAAAGAACAGAACTTAGATGAAAACAGGAATGATCATGCCTTTTTTCAGCATCATACCACCTTGGAAGTATCAAAAACTCCCAGAATTAGCTCTGAAAAATAACAGAACAGAGTTTAGGTAAATGCCTGTGAACCCTTTCATGATCAGAGCCCAGCTTTAACTTAAAGTTCAAAGGCAATAAATAGGTTGGGGAAAATGGGTAAAGAAGAAAAAACAATAACTCGATCATAAAAAGCTACTTTAGTGTCAGGAAAGTCAAAAGACATATATGCAGAAGAATAAAACAATGTGAAAACATCTATAAGCAATTCCTCAAAGAAAAATGCTAATTTGACCTTAGCTTAACAATCCTTGCCAAAAGAGTTAGAGAGATGAATGGCAGAGAAAAAATTGGAAAAAAAATCAGGACTCAAGAAAATTATGAAAAAAGAATTAATAGCTGAGTAAAAGAGGTACAAAAAATGACTAAAGAAAAGAACTCCTTAAAAAGAAAAATAGGGCAAATAAGAAAAGAGGTACAAAAGCTTCCTGGGGGAAAAAATAATTCCTTAAACATAAGAATTGGACAAGTGGAAGCTAATGACTTCATGAGACATCAGTAAACAATAAAACAAAAAATGAAGAAAACATAAAGTATCTCATTGAAAAAACAAGTGATCTAGAACATAGAACAAGGATAGTTTATTGGACTACCTGAAAGCCATGATCAAAAAAAGAAAAAAAATAGACATCATATTTCAAGAAATTGTGGAAGAAATTTGCCTTGATATCTTGGATCCAGAGTGTAAAAGAGAAATTTTAAAAATTTGTCAATCATCTCCTAAAAGAGATTGCAAAATGAAAATTCCCAGGAATATTGTTGCCAAATTCCAGAGCTCTCAGATCCAGGAGAAAATATTGCAGATGGCCAGAAAGAAAGAATTCAATATTGTGGAACTGCAGTCAGCATCACACAAGATTTAGCAGCTTCCACATTAAAGGAACAGAGTACTTGAATATAATATTCCAGTAGGCAAAGGAGCTATAATTACAACCAAGAATAAACTACCCAGCAAAACTGAGTATAATCTCAACCAAATCGTCTGTTTTCCAGTCTAAACCTCCCCATTTCCTTCAATTAGCATTTTTATATTGTAAACTCAAGGCATTAGACTATCATTATTGCCTTCATCTGAACATTCTGTAGCTGATCAAAATTCTTATTATACTATGGTACCCAGAAGTATATGCAATACCCCATATGAAGCCTTAGCAGGGCAAAGAACAGTGGGACCCTCACCTTCCTGTTCCTTAAAGTTCTTGCCCCTCTTGATGCATCCAGGGATTTCATTAGCTTTAAATTTGGCTATGTCACAGTGTTGAGACTAATATTGAGCTTGTCATCCACTAAAACCCCAGATCCAAGGTCACACAACTATTAAGCATCAGAGGCAAGATGCAAACTCAGGTCTTCTCTAACTTCCCTAACTGTCTCTCATGCCCAGAATTCTCTCTCTCTTTATCTTTCCCTATTGGCTTCCATTGTTGCCTTTAGATCCCAACTTAAAATTCTATATTTTACAGAAAGTTTCCCAACCCCTTTTAATTCTAGTGTCTTCCCTCTCAATTATTTCTTATTCATCGTGTATAAATCTTATTTTTAGATATTTGTTTGCAATGAGTCTCTTTCATGAGATTGGGAACTCCTTGAGGACAAAAATTATCTTTTGCCTCTTTTCGTATCCCCAGCACTTACACATAGTACCTGAAAGAATTAATAAATGCTTATTGACCAACTCCTAATTTAGTCCCATATGTCCTAGTTTATGCCCAGTGCCCTGTGATAGGCACTGAAAGGAGATTAGTAAAAATATGTTACATGCTCTCCTACTGATAGAACAGGACATTATAAAGAGAAAGATAGGCTGGAATCAAAGGACCAAGTCTACTATGATTATCTAGGCAAACCTGAGCAGCAACTTTCCCTTCCTTGGTCCTTAGTTTGGTCATCTGGAGATGAGGAGAGTGGACTTAGATGATCTCTATAATTCCAAATAGTTCTAAATCAGTGATCTAATGAAACTGGAACACAGAAAAGCTAGATAATTTGCTAAAGTAACTTAGCAAGTCAAGAGCAGAGCCAGTTATGCAAATCGTTTGTCTTGGGTAGATTTAGCTGTTTTTGAGTCACTCTAAATGAGAACAGCTTGACCTGTCTCCATTTGCATAATGCATTCAACACTCTTCTTCACAACAAAATGTCAAGTTTCCTAAGATACATCATCATGGTGAGAAGAGCCAATATGATCCAGAAGGAAAACTGAAGATCACAGAAAGAATGGTCAGATTCCCATCCCTTCCACACTGCAATAGCAGAGTATCTAAAATCCAGCTATATTTTGTCGACTGGCCCTCTCTAGACCATAGATAATGAGCTCTGTGTAACAGCTTTTACTGTCTTGACATCCAAAGGCCATGTAGAATGTAAGATGATAGGGGACAAGGAGGATTCTGCTTGTGTCCTTAAATTCCCAGTCTAGTTCTGTGCCTGGCATATAGTGAAGTGTTAAATAAATTCTTAATGTGACCCCTTCATAAAAGGAAAGAAAAACATTGAAAGGAGAATTCAGAATTGAAGTATCACATGATACTCTCCCACCAATATTATTTCCCTTTTGACTTTCCATTCATATTTGCGATTTTAAAAGATATTACTAATATTTGGGGGAAGGAGTGTTTCCCCGTGTTCATTTATTGGAAGAGAATTCAAAAAAAGCTCTACTACTTAGTGAACTTACTTGACCTTGGGGACCTCAAGGTCAAGGTTAGTTTGAATTTTGTTTTATATCCTTTGGGAAGATAGAGAAAATAGACAACCAAAGGAAGCCTCAGCCCCAGTCCCAGAACACTTGGTGGCACCTTCCTCTTAGGTTTTAAAAGAGGGCAAAGTAAAGATTCACACAGGATGATCAGGAATCATAAAATAGATTTAAGTTTGAAGGATTGCAAAGGAATGGTGAGAAGCACTAAGAAAAATGGATTCCTATATTGACCTCACATGTCTGCCATAGTAATGTCAAATCCAGCCCCTTCAGCAAATGAGGAAAGAGAAACAGGAGTTAAGTGATTTATCCAAAGTCATAGTGTAATTAATGCCTCAGTTTCCCTAAGTTATTATGCTATGCCCTGAATACAATTATCATGGCCACCTACCCCTTCCTTACCCTATTAAGCTCTGACCGCTCTCACCTTCCAGTGAGTCATAAAACTCCATATGGCTTATCTCAAATGCCTGCTGGGATTTGCCCCTTGGACTCCTGTCTCCTGCCCTCAAACTCCTTCTCCTGACCCCCATCCTGTCAGGACTATAATTATGATCCCTTCCTGGAATTAAGGCTTACCCAGTGTTCTCCCCACCTTGCTTTTGTTTCCCTGATAGCTGGAGCCCTATAAAAGTCTCTGGAATTAATCACTCAGTGCTGAATGCTTTGAGACAAGACTCCCATTGTCAGCTAGTTTCAGCTAGTCTCGGCTACCCCAAATTCTCCACTATTAAAAACTCATCTCTGTCTTGTCTCAGTTTCTCTGGCATTATAGTAGAGCTAGTAAGTTTTGAGGAAGGTTTTGAATTTAGGACACCTCCAGACTCCAAGTCCAAGTCCACTGTTCTATTACAAGACAATTGTGACCTTCATCCTTGGAGGGGGCATCTCCATTCCTAAATCCATATACCCATTGCAATATGAAAGTCTATGAGAATAATAATTCTATTTTGCATAACATATTATATACTCCTATAATTCCATGGGGAACAGAGCACAAGTATTTTTATGCCCACTTTGCAGATGAGAAAGCTGAGGATCAGAGTAAGAGCTTGCTTATGGCCACAGAACTAGGAAGTGTTTGTGCTAAGATTCAAATCCAGATTTCTTGGCTTCATGAAAAGAACATTATCTTGAATTCAGAGACCCTGTGTTTAATACTGCCTCTGCCCCATGCTACTGAAATGATTTTATATGACCTCAGTAGCTGGTCTCCAAGGTCCCTTCTAAATTCAGAGTCCCCTGAACTTAAGTCCATTGTCCTTTCCATCTGTCCTTGTTGCCTCACTGTAAACCTTTCAGAATTTTGTAACTAGGTTTTCCAATGATTTCCATTGGGCCATCTCTTACTCCGCTCCTATTCTGTCTCCTGTTTTGGGTCCCCGGTGTACATAGACTACAAATATTTGCAGCCTTATTGTTTTCTAATTACTTAATGAACAATCTGGTCCCTGGCAGCCAAACACTACCTGGGACTCCATGATGTTTATCTCCATAATGTGTACAAGATGAGGAACCAGATTTCATATCTGCTTATTAGCTTTGTGCAAGCATCATCTTAGTGCCTCTTAAGTGATAATGATTGTCATAAATTTAAAATTATGTTTTTGTTCATGTAGCTACTGGAACAAACAAGACCAGTCACGCGTGGAGATAAACCAGGGAGCAGCCTTTTGGAATGATGTAATTGCATCATGTGGAAAGTAAAAAGCACCCTGTGGGATAGCAGAAAGGGCACTGTATTCATGTCAAAGAACTTGAGTTCAAATGCCAGATATTCTACTTACGCCAAGTCAACAAGCAATTATCACATGCTTGCTATATACCAACCACTGTGCCAAAACTAGGCCCTGTGAAAACAAACACAAGCGGGAAGAAAAAGTTTATTTTCAAGAAACTTGCATTCTAAGACTACACAAAAAAAGAAAATGAAAGGAAGGTGGGATGGGGGAAGCAATGGTGGGGAAAGGCCTGGAAAGGAGGAGTAGAGTCTGGAAAGGATGAAGACACAACTGGCTGGGGCATTTCTCTTAAAGTGGAGGCTCTAGGGAAGCCAGCCAATCAGAGGAAAATGTGAATAGATAGAGGGTATTTCTGGTGTGAAAGGGCCTTCATCAAGTCATTCAATTCTCTTGACCTGAGTTTTCTTATTTGTGAATTGAAAGGATTGCATCTCCAAGACTTCTCCAAATTTTGCCTTATTATATAAAAGAATATTGTTATTTTGGGGGACCTTAAAAATTACTAACATCTCTCTTCAAGTCAACTAAAGTTTGCAACAATTCTAGTCCCCTGTTGATGAAGTCCTAGGTATCCAGGTGGGCATAAACAGAGAAAGCCTAAAGCACTCAGGATAATTAATATTCCCTGAGACAAGGAGGGTAGGAAACAGATGGGATCATCTCAACCTTAAGTAAATCTTTTGTTTTTAAGTAGATCTTTTGTTCAAATAGACTTTAAAAAAATAATAATAATAGCTTTTTATTTTCAAAACACATGCAAAGATAGTTTTCAATATTCACCTTGCAATACCTTGTGTTCCACTTTTTTCTCCCTCCCTTCCGCTAGGCAGCAAATAATTCAAGTAGATTTTCTATTGTAGTTAGTCCCACCCCAGTTGGGGGTCTCTAGAAACCCCACTTTTACTTACCCAATCAGAAAGCCAAGTTTATGATCTCAAACCCCCGAGGTTAAATTTCCCCTATAAAAGATCTGGTCATACTGTAGATCTCTATTAACTCCTTTTTAGGTTTATCCCACCATGGGGTTACTTCTGCCTCATGTCTTTCTCCATTTAACTAACTCTTTTAGGGTCTTAAATACCTTTTGAGGTTAGTCTACCAGTCGATAATGTGATTTCTTTTCCCTGCCTTTTGAAGTTAGTCTGCTAAACTTTAGAAATTTAGCCCACTAATCAACAAAACACTTCCACCTCATGGCATCTTCCCTTTAATGGTTTCTTCCACCTGGTTAATTGTGAATTCTGCTAGGGAACTTCCCTTTCCCCTTGTTAATTATTAAATCCCTTTTCTTGATAACTTGTGTATGCTATTCATGTAATAAAATAGCAAAATCTTAATCTGTGATGGATATCTGACTTAATTTCTTTAGGTCAAATGAACTGTAACCAAATCTTTATTGTACTATTTTAATATAATAATCTTTTACAATCCATTGCTCTCCCAAATCTAAATCTATTTACCATTTCTGGTGTCTATTTTACCATTTCACCATTACCTAAAATAATAAGTCCAACTTCCTTAGCCTGACAAATGAAGTTCTCAACTAGCTTTTAAGCTATCTTCTGCATGGCTTGTATCCTCTCAATGATGGGAGCTTCTTCTTCTCTATTCAATACTGTTCAAGAAGCCATAGAATTCAATAACGGGTACAACCCTACCCCTACCCCTCCTCAATTGTATTTCTAAGCCACAAAATTAACATATTGGTGACTTGAACCTAATCTTTGTTTCTCTTTCCTATAAAATTATCTTCTTGTTTCTCACGATTTGCTGAATTTCCTTAAAACTTAGCCCACTGTCAGCAGCATAATAAATCTTTGCCCCTTAATTTGGAGACAAACTGAGTTTGTGTACCATATCTACAACATAGATCTAGGTATCATAATATTGCTGGGGTGTCTTCTGATTCAACAATATGATGTTATCTCTAGTCTCTGGTCACTGTATATAGACATGGCTTATATCTATAGAGAAAATGTAGGGAACTCTGCTCTTGAGAAGTCCAAAAGCTAATTAAATTTCCAAAATGGTCTATGCTTGACTGGAGTTCAATTGAACTATCTGGACAATATAGGTCTAAGCACTGTGAGAGTTTACTTAATATGTGAATTCATGGAAGCAGAAGAATTATCAAGAGAAAGAGGAAAAATATATCCTAGACTGAGTCCTTAGGGAACCCACCTTCTCTAAGGGTCAAGTTGACTTCAACAAGTTCACATTAAGCACCTACTATGTATCAATAACTATTCTAATCAGCATGGTCACAGAAAAAACCTTTTAAAAATGTCTTCTTTCAAGAAATTCAGAGCCTAATAGGGAAGAGAAGATTCAAGAAATAAATATAAATAAGTGGTAAAAATAGATTAGGAGTAATCTCAGAAGAAAAGCACTAAGATTGAGGGAACTGGGGAAGGCTTCTTACAGAAGGTAGACAGCATTTTAAGCATGGGAATAGCCAGTGAAAATGCTGGGAATGTTGCTTATGAGAAGCAAGAAGGCCAGTGTCCCTGGATGTTAAAATAGAGGCTGCAGAGAAGAGGAAGTAAGGTCTAACAATCCTTGAAAGGTAGAAAGGGAACAAGCTAGGAAGGATGAGAGATCCAGCAAAAAAAAATGAAAAGCTGCAGATATGAGTCAATCAGCCTACTAACATTTTTAATAGTGGCAGTTAGTCATTTTAGTTACGTCCAACACTTCCTGACCCAAAATGGGATTTTCTTTGAAAAGATACTGAAGTAGTTGTTATTTCCTTCTCCAACTCATTTTACAGATGAGGAAACTGAGATAAACAGGGTTAAAGTGACTTGCTCGGGGTCAAATAGTAAGCACCTGAAGTCAGATTTGAACTCAGGAAGATGAGTTTTATCCACAGCATCACCTACCTTCTCCTACAAAGCTCTGAGTGTATGAATAAAGGCAAAAGGCAATCCCTATTCTTGAGAAATGAACAATCTAATGGGGGAGACAACATGCAAATGACTATGCACAAACAAGTTAAATACATAATAGATTGGGGGTAATCTCAGAGGGAAGGCAGTAAGATTAAGAAAGACTAGGAAATATTTCTTTCAGAAAAGGGGGGAGTGGAATCCCTGATCTAGATTCTAAGATGCTGAGCAAGGAAGTATCCCCCAGAGATAGGAGGAGATTCAAGAGAGAGCAAGTGTTTTCTTTTTGTTCCTTAAAACAATTCACAGTAAAATATCTGGGTGTTTGGAGCCCTAAACACCAAAACAATTGCTTCATTTCTACATTTTACCTTCATGCAAATAGTCAGGAAGTATGATGGGTCCCCTAAGCTAATAAAGTCTTCTCTTTTGTTCACAGGTGTTCTTCCTCCCAATCCAAAGGCACCTCCCAGCATTTAGGAGCCTCAATCATGTCTTTCCCAATTCACTGCAGTATAATAGAAACTGAGTTTAGGCTGCTCACATCTGTGCCAACAATGGAGTCCAGTATCTCCTGGATACAGTTCTTCCCATGTTTCCCTTCCTCCGGGCCCTACCAAATGAGATCTATGGGACTGGCTAATCATTTGCACCTGCACATTGCTGGAGAAGTGTTTTCTGGGTAGAATGTAAGAGACGCTTTGTAAGTGAAGGATTGTGCAGCAGTTTCAATGGCACTGGCTGCATCATGGAAAACAATGAGAAATAATTCCATGGAAAAGTTAGGTCTTTAAGGGTAGATAAGGAAATTCCAAATGATTCATTCATCAGGCTTTCATCTACACAGTGGCCAAATTCGAGTCCAGATGTTACCACTTATCAGCTATCTGCTCTTAGATAAATCATTTCCCTCATCTGTGCCTCAGTTTCCCCTTCTGGAAAATCAGGAAGTGTGGAACTAAATCAGGAATTCCTCACCATTTTTATCAGTTTCCCTTTGGGACTCTGAAGTTCATGAAGACCTTCTCAGAATAATGTATCAGAATTACTGAAAGGAATGCTAAATTTCAGTAATGGGTTAATTAAAATAAAGATGACATTTTTCCTTCTGAAATATGTCTATGGAGAAGACTTCAAAGGTCCCTTCTAATTTGAACAGTCAATGCTTCGTGTTGAAACCAACCCTTCACATTCACTAGAATTTGCCTTGGCATTCTCAATAGCTCACTAAACTTTGCCTAATATCTCCAGCATTCAGTTTCTCCTTCTGTTTAAAAAAAAGGAGACTATTGGTCTAGAGAAAGAGTTTGTATCATGGACACCATTGGCAATCTTGTGAAGCCAATGGTGTCCTCAGAATAAAGGCCAGACCAGGGGTAAAGCTAGAAACAATAAGAAGATCATAGTTCTAGAGCTGGAAGGAACTCAGAGGATTTCTAATTAAACTCTCTTATTTGCAAATGAGGAAACTGAGGCCCAAAGAGATTAAGAAAAGTGCCAAAGATGGCACAGAGAAGTTCAGCATCAAAGAAGAATTTGAACACAAGGCGGTGAGTTTGGAAGAAGAGAACAAAGAGAAAGGAAAAAGACAAGATAGGATAGTTTGAGATAAACTCACTGGATCCTTGAGCAAACTATTCCCTCACAAAGTTATTATACTCCAATAGGCCAAGGACAGAGGTGGATGGGATTATGATCCATATAGCCATGGATAAGAAAGTCACTTTTCCCTCTGAGTTTCACTGTTCCATCTCTGCTTGTACGCTGTAGGGTTGTTATGAAACAATATGACAGAGTGAAAAGCAAACTAAACTTGGAGGCAGAAAGGTCTGTTTTTAGAGAGGATTCTGGGAAGATGGGGGGTAGGTCAGAAAATTCTAAACCCTCCAGATTTCCTCTATAAATAAGAAAAAGTAGCAATTTAAGGTGAACATAGAACAGCAAAAATAAACAAGATTTGGGACAGAATAGTGCTCCTTGGGGAACAACCAGAAAAGAACCAAAGAAAGATGCCAGGATAAAGATTTGGCCTGAGATGGAGAAAGTGTAAATACTTCCAGGTTAGCTTGTTGAAACAGCAAGCAGCAAGCCCTCAAGGTAGCTGGATTGGGAGGTGGTCTTAGCCACAAAATTTTCATCTCACAAACTGTGGGAATCTGGACATCTAAGCAGGTGAAGAATGAGGGAAACTGCTGACAAGGGATTCCCAGTCCAACTGTACCACTGAGATGCAGCTCTTGGAGAGAAGGAACCAGCACATGCTCAGTGAGTTCAAAAGCAGTAGGGGTGGGGACACTGCTGTCTTTGGGCTCTTACAAGAGAGAAAAAAACAAAATATAAAGAATTTAAAAAGAAGATACTTTGAAAGATCCCATTAAAAAAAAAAAAACAAGTGATCTACAGAACAAGTCAAGAAGAAAAATCATAAGAATAATCAAACTACCTGAAAGTTATGACCAAAAGAATTTTGATAAAATAATATAAGAAATAATTATAAAAAATTTTTCCTAAAGTATTCGAATAAGAGGGGATGTAGAAAGAGAAAAAAATCCACTGATAACCACCTGAAAGAGATCCTATGAGGAAAACTTACAGGAACATAATTGCTAAATTTTGAAATTCCCAAATCAAAGACAAAATTTTACAAACAACAACAAAAAGTTAAAATATGCTGGAGTCACAATTACAATCATACAAGACCTATCAACAGCTACAATTAAATGGAATTAAACTTGGAATACTATATATTGAGGGTCAACAGAACTAGAGGTGCAGTCAAAATTATCACATCCAGCAAAACTGACTATGATCCTGAATGATAAAACTGAACATTCAATAAATTGCCAGACTTTCAGGATTTTGTTGCCAACAAAATAATAATAATAATAATAATAAAAACAATAGCAAATTTGATATAAAAGACACAATGAGAAATATAAGGTCAAAGACTGATTTCAAGGAACTCAATAAGGCCAAACTGTGTTTTATAAGTGGAAATGTAGTTTGTCTGGGTGAAGCCAAGATGGCAGAGTGCAGACGGGACTCTCTGTGACCTCCTCTGATCTTCTCTCAAACCAACAGCAGATTAAGTCTCTAAACTGGTTCTGGAGTCAAAGCATCTCCAAATATTTGGAGTATAACACATTTCCAGGAAAAGTTACCTTGGAAGAACTTCGGAGCAGAAGGTTTGCTGAGCTCATGTGGCAGCATGTAGACAGCGCAGAAGACCAGGGCTGGGAAAGAGGGGGGCAGATTCTAAGTACCTGGAAAGTCGCTGGAAGATGTTTGGGCCACTTTGCTCTGGTTGCGGGTAGGTGCTTTGGCAGATCTGCCTTTGGTGAATGGTAGATTGAAAATGCCTGAGAAAGCAGGACCGAGCCTGGAGAACACAGCACCACAAGTCAATCAGCCAAATTGCCCCAGGGCAAATTACCACAGCCTCCACTTCTCTGCTTTAAACAGACCTCAAACTTTTAAAAATGAGTAAGAAACAGAAAAGAATTCCCACCGCAAACAGCTTTTATGGAGAGAAAGAAGAACAGACCCCAGATCCTGAGTTTCCTAAAGGTAGAACAACTCCAGAGGAAGCCACAAAGGGAGACATGGGCTCTTCCCCATTTCACAAGGTGTTCCTAGAAGATTGAATAAAGAATCTCAAAAGAGAGTTAGATGAAAAATGGGGAAATGAATTGAGATCAATTCAAGGATATAATGCCCTACAAAAGAGATAAGAAAAAGAACCAATTCACTGAAAAACAAAATTGGTGAATTGGAAAAAGTCTGCAATGAACAAAAAAATTCAATTGGCCAGTTACAAAAGGAGCTAAAAAAGGTAACTGAAGAAAATAATAAATTAAAAATTAAAATTAAGGGGCAGCTAGGTGGCACAGTGGATAGAGCACAAGCCCTGAAGTCAGGTGGATGTGAGTTCAAATCTGGCCTCAGACAGTTAACATTTCCTAGCTGTGTGACCCTGGGCAAGTCACTTAACCTCAATTGCACAGCAAAAAGCAAAAGCAAAAAAAAAAATTAAAATTGAACAAATGAAAGTGAATGAATCAATAAGACTTCAAGAATCAGTCAAACAAAACAAAAAAAATAAAAAAATAGAAGAAAATATGAAATATCTCCTAGGAAAAACAACTGACCTGGAAAATAGGAGAGACAATGTAAGGATTATTGGACTTCCTGAAAGCCATGATGAAAAAAAGAACTTAGACACTATTTTCCAGTAAATCATGAAAGAAAACTGCCCTGATGTTTTAGAATCAAAAGGCAAAATCACCATCGAAAGAATTCACCAATCATCTCCTGAAAGAGACCCCAAAATTAAAACCCCAAGGAATATCATGGCTAAATTTCAGGACTATCACACCAAGGAAAAGATATTGCAAGCAGCTAGAAATAAACAATTCAAATACTGGGGAACTGTAATTGGAATCACACAAGATCTGTCAGTTTCTACATTAAAGGACCAAAGGACCTGGAATCAGATATTCCAAAAGACAAAGGAACTTGGATTACCGCCATGAATAAGTTATCCAGTTAGAATCAGCATTATCTTCCAGGGAAGAAGATGGTCATTCAATGATACAGGAGAATTTCACCTATTTCTAATGAAAAGACCAGATATGAACAAAAAATTTGACCTCCAAACACAGAACTCAAGAGAAGCATAAAATGGTAACAAGGAAACAACTCTTGAGAACTATATTTCTACTATGGGTATACTTAAAGAATGGGGGTATTGATTTTACTTGGAGAAAATGAAAAAGAAAATAGAGGTGGAAGGGCTATCATACCGGAAAAAGAGGGGAAAAGAAGTAAAATAAGGTAAAAAAAAAAAAGGTAAAAATAAGGTAAAATTTCATAAAGAGGCAAAGAAAATGTAATATAATTGAGGGAAAGCAGGGAAGTCGATGAGCATTGTGTGAATCTTACTCTCACTCAGATAGGGCTCTAAAAGAGTATATCAGACACATTTGGTTTTACCAAAAAACTTGTCCCTCCTTATAGGGAAGTAGGAGACAAAGAAGGAAAAGAAAGGGATAGACTAATCAAAGGGAAAATACAAGAATTAGGGAAAAGGTATAAAAAGGGGGAGGACTGTTCGAGGGAGGTGGTCATCAAAAAGAAAATATTGGGGAGGGGGAATGGAGAAAGGGGAAAGGAAAGAAGAAAACATAATTTTGGGTAAATAAGATGGCAGGAAATACAGATTAAGTTATTTTAACTGTGAATGTGAATGGGATGAACTCTCCCACAAAATAGAAGTGGATAACAAAGTAGATTAAAAGCCAGAATCCTACAATATGTTGTTTACAAGAAACACATATAAAACATCAGGTAAGGTAAAGGAAGGTAAAGGGCTGGAGCAGAATCTATTATGCTTCAGGTGAACAAAAAAAAGCAGGAGTAGCAATCCTCATCTCAGATCAAATAAAAGCAAAGATAGATCTAATTAAAAGAGACAAGGAAGGAAACTATATTTTACTAAAAGGTGCCATAGATAATGAAGTGGTATCAATACTAAACATGTATGCATCAAGTGGGTATAACATCCAGATTCCTAGAGGAGAAGTTAAGAGAGATACAAGAAGAAGTAGACAACAAAACTATACTAGTAGGGGATGTCAACCTTGCTCTCTCAGAATCAGATAAATCAAACCACAAAATAATAAGAAAGAAGTTAGGGAAGTAAACAAAATGTTAGAAAAGTTAGGTATGATAGATCTTTGGAAAAAAAATAGAGACAGTAGGTAGTTTACTTTTTTCTCTGTGGTTCATGGAACTTAAACAAAAAATGACCATGTATTAGGTCATAAAAACCTCAAAATCAAATGCAGAAAGGCAGAAATAGTAAATGCATCCTTTTCAGATCATGCTGCAATAAAAATCACATGCAATATAAGGCCAGGAGAAAATAGACCAAAAGTTAATTGGAAACTAAATAATCTAATTTTAAATAATGAATGGATGAAAGAACAAATCATAGACACAATCAATAATTTCATTCAGGAGAATGACAATAATGAGACAACATATCAAAATTTGTGGGATACGGCCAAAGCGGTTATAAAGGGTAATTTTATATCTCTAGATCCTTACTTGCACAAAATAGAGAAAGAGCAGATCAATGAATTGGGCTTACTATTTAAAAGACTAGAAAAAGCAAATTAAAAACCCTCAATTAAATACCAAATTGGAAATTCTGAAAATAAAAGGGGAGATTAATAAAATTGAAAATAAGAAAACTATTGAATTAATAAATAAAACTGAGTTGGTTTTATGAAAAAACCAACAAAATAGATAAGCCTTTAGTTAATTTGATTAGAAAAAGGAAAGAGGAAAATCAGTGTTAGTCTCAAAAATGATAAGGGAGAACTTTCCACCAATGAAGAGGAAATTAGAGCAATAATTAGGAGTTACTTTGCCCAACTTTGTGCCAATAAATTTGGTAATCTAAATGAAATGGAGGAATATCTATAAAAATATAGATTGCCCAGGTTAACAGAAGAGGAAATGTTATTTAAATAGCCCTATTTAAAAAAAAAAAAAAGAAATAAAAAAAGCAATTAATCAACTCCCTAAGAAAAAAAATCTCTAGGGCCAGATGGATTTGCATGAGAATTCTACCAAACAATCAGAGAACACTTAATTCCAATAGTATATACACTATTTGATGAAATAGGGAAAGAAGGTGTACTACCAAATTCCTTTTATGATACAGATATGGTGCTGATAGCTAAACCAGGTAGGGTGAAAACAGAGAAAGAAAATTATAGACCAATTTCCCTAATGAATATTGATGCAAAAATCTTAAATAAGATATTAGCAATGAAATAACAAAAGTCATCCCCAGGATAATACAGTATGACCAAGTAGGATTTATACCAGGAATGCAGGGCTAGTTCAATATTAGGAAAACTATCAGCATAATCAATTATATTAATAACCAAACTAACAAAAATGATATGATTATTTCAATAGATGCAGAAAAAGCATTTGATAAAATCCAACACCCATTCCTATTAAAAACAATAGAGAGTATAGGAATAAATCACCTTTTCCTTAAAATGATCATTAGCATGTATTTAAAACCATCAGCAAGCATCATATGTACTGGGGACAAACTAGAACCATTCCCAATAATATCAGGAGTGAAACAAAGCTGCCCACTGTCATCAATTCTTTTTTTTTCTTTTTGCTGAGGCAATTGAGGTTAAGTGACTTGTCCAGGGTCACACAGCTAGGGAATGTTAAGTGTCTGAGACCAGATTTGAACTCAGGTCCTCCTGACTTCAGGGCTGGTGCTTTATCCACTGCGCCACCCAGCTGCCCCTAGAGCTTTCTTAAAATGGAGTATTGCTTTATATTTCCAATTCCTTCTCATGTTCTGCTGTGTGCATGGCAATGTATTTTCCTTTCTTTTCTTATTTTGTATTTAATTTAAAATAACCAAAATTTTAAAGAAAGAAAAGAAGGAAGAAATGTCTGATTTCAAATGCTGTCTCTGATACTAGCTACATGACTTTGGAGAAGATTATTTCCAAGTCTCTGCTTCCTCATCTGCAAAGTGGGAATTATCATACCTGTAATATCTAGTTTGGGGGTTGTTTACATTTCAAATGAGATGACATCCTTGAAACTCTTTTGAAACTTAAAAGTATCATAGAAGTGTCAGTTATTAAAAATTTGTCATAGACCCTAAAGTACTATACAGATGAGTTATTACTAGGAGGCAAAAAACCCAGATGGAAACATGTGTCCCATATTTTACAGGCATTGCATTTGACATTTTCTGGGTGAATTTGATCAAGCAAATTCCTCTCTCAAAAATTATTTATTTGCCTAAATTATCCAGACCATGTTCCAAACCTCCTGAATTATCCATTTGGACTAAATACTAAATCTTCCTTTCATTTTGTGCTATGTTGAGACTGCCTGAGGGGCAAAGATTAAGGCAACATTATAAATGTTCACGTTAAGGGTGTTTTTTTCTTGACAGGCTAGCTTCAGTGCTTAGCTCTTTAATTCTATTCATTCATAATATGAAAATATAGTTGTTATAGGGCATGACTTCCATAAGGAAAGTGAGTTAGTGACTGTGGAGAGAAAGAAAAAGGAAGGAAGGAAGGAAGGAAGGAAGGAAGGAAGGAAGGAAGGAAGGAAGGAAGGAAGGAAGGAAGGAAGCTAAC
>JAJPUD010005328.1:88083-143648 GCA_023553655.1 Myrmecobius fasciatus
GGAAGGAGGGAAGGAAGGGAGGAAGGAAGGAAGGAAGGAAGGAAGGAAGGAAGGAAGGAAAGGAAGGAGGAAAGAAGGAAGAAAGAAAGGAAGGAAAGAAGGAAGGAAGAAAGGAAAGAAGGAAGGAAGGAAAGAAGGAAGGAAGGAAGGAAAGAAGGGAGGGAGGGAGGGAGAGAGGGAGGGAGAGAATTCTCATAGGCATAAATGATCCTACCAGAAGGGATCTAGAAAGATTGATTCCAAATTATGAGTCTCAGACAACAAGCTAAGCATGAAAGTAATATTACTGCTTTTATTAGAACTAATATCAATATCAGTAATCAATGAATATATAAAATATTTTTAAATGGATATATAAATTTATATATTTAAAAGGACATTGTATATGCTAATTCATTTGATGTATACAAGACCCCCATAAGGCAGTGCTACAGACATTATTATCTCCATTTTATAGAAGAAACTAAATTGAAAGAGTTTAAGTGGCTTGTCCAGTGTCACACCACTCAAAAGTAACAGATAGGATTGGAACTCAGGACTTTCTGTTTGAAGATTTTTATTCATAGCAACCAAAGATTTTAGTGAAATTATTGTTCATCCTTCATTCTCAAAGAAGAACAATGATATCAGGAGGGTGATGTCAAGAGACTTGCAAATGAATTGGATTTAAGTGAGACAGGGCTGTGCAAAGCCTTCAGCCTCACTTTCTCCTCCAGTCATCAGAATGCTGTGGCAAGACATAAGTTGAGATGATTGGTAATGGTTCTGGATGCAGTAGGAGCAGGAGTTCAGTTAAAAAGGATTAGTCAGAATATACCTACCTTGAAGACCTAATAAAAAGAAAAGAGCTTTAAATTGTAGAGAAAGGGTAAAAAGAAAACTTCCTGTTTCTACCATGCTAGACAGAAGAGAGAACTTAATAGAAGATAACCAGAATGCTCAGAAATTAATAGAAGAAATATCCAATAAAAGAGCCAGTAATTAAAAGTCATGATCTCAGATATCTACCTATGACTTCACAGCATATGAGTAACAACAAGATGAACTAGAATTCTACATGAAAGGAGACTTGTGAAATAAGATCCACAAATAAAATCTAGCCTAAGAATGGTATACTGTATTTTTTACAAGGCAATCAGGTTTAAGTGACTTGTCCAGGGTTACACATAAAGTATAAAATGTCTGAGGTCACATTTGAACTCAGGTCCTCCTGACTCTAGGAATGATGCTCTATATACTATACCATCTAGCTGTCTTTGGTATGCTATATTTTAATAATAATAATGATAACAGGTAGATTAAAAGAGGGGAAAGAAAGCACTCATATTAAATACAGAATGTCCCAAAAGCCTTGACATAGGTTAAGCTTATAGAACCCATTAAAGTTTCAATTACATGAAGCCCATTTCAACATAGTGTATATTGAAGAATTAAAGGTATGGTCAGCTACATTAGCATTCTAGTGGAAAATAAAAAACAATCAAAGAAGAGATAGGGTTACTACTTATGGTAAATAAGATGATAATAACAGATAGGAGTGAAGAGGTAGAGATGTTCAATTTTGCTTCCATTTTCTCAACCAACAAAATTTATCTTTGATTCAGAAAAGATAGAGCAATAATGGCTGAACAAGTGTATATCCATGAGTGCCCAGATGCCATTGATGCCTTTATTTTACAGTCCCAGAGGAGCTAAATATTTGAGTACTTAAAAGCTAACACATATAATTGTTGAGTTGATCTTTGTGATATGTCAAAGATCATGACAAATAGGAAAAGTATCGCAAAACTAGAGAAAAGCATATTTCTCTATTTTCAAAATAGAAAAAAAAAAGATTAGTATTTGGAAGTTATAGGCCAGTGAACTTACCTCTTTGGTTCCAAAACATTTGATGTGCATCTATTCATTTTCCAATTCCTAATTTCCAATTCCAAAAAGAGCTGCTACACACATTTTTGCACATGTGGGTCTTTTTCCTTCCTTTATGATTTCCTTGAGATACCAACCCAGTAATAACACTGCTGGGTCAAGGGGGTAAAACAATTTAAAAAAACAATTTGAAATTATACAAATAAAGTAACTAAAATGCCCTTCCTTTTTGAATCAGAAATCCCACTACTGAATTTATAACCTAAGGAGCTCATTAATAAGAGGAAAGCTCCTATATGTACCAAAATATTTATAGAAGAACTTTTTGTAATAGCAAAGAATTGGAAATTAAGTGAATGCCCATTGAATGGAATGGCTAAACAAACTGTGATTTATGAATGTAGGGAAGTATAAATCTGCCATAAGAAATGATAAATGTGATGAATACAGAGAAACATGAAAAGATCTATAAGAACTGATTCAGATGAAATAGTGTAAAGAAAATAACAAACACAAGAAATACAACAATATAAATGAAAAGAATAAAGACACACAAACAAAATCAAAATTGAATGTAGCAAAACTATAAAAGCCAAACATGACTGAAATGAAGAAAATATAAGAGGGCACCCCCAACCAATTCCTTCTTGTAGGTAGTTTCACATTGCATAGTTTTTAATTGCATTAATCAGTTGCATCAATTTTTTTTTCTCTTCATATTTTTTCTTGAAATAATGCTATTTGTTATATGAGTTGGGTCCCTTGAAGGCGAAGAGGGAAGGACACTGAGGAAAACATGATGTACACAGCTAAGGATAGCAATGAAAATTTATAAAATTAAAAATACATAATATATCACTTGGCAACTAAAAAGCTAATAGGATTTGTGATGCATGATATAGTGGATAGAGAGCCACCTTTAAAACCAGGGTACCTAAGTTCTTGTAGCACCTGTAAAAGAAAATACTAAATGTTGACAATCTCTAAGATTGTTGCCTTTATTTGTCCTTCACTCTTGAAGTAGATCATGGCATCAAAATCATGGCATGCCTTTACAAGCAAATGAATTGGATTTAAGTGAGAGAGGGTTCTGCAAAGTCACCAGCTTCACTTTCACCTCACAGTCATCTGGATCCAGTGGCAAGATGGATGTAGTGCTTGGCCTTTTTAATCTAAAGTCTTTAACAAGTATCAGTTTGACCGAGGCAATGCCCAAGTAATTAAGGATAGATGAAAATTGAGGCAAAGAATGATCTCTTTTACATAGTCAAAAAAAAAAAAAAAAAACAGTCTGGGAAGGGAAGACCCTCAGATTTCTGGCCAAAATGGAAACAAATGCTATTTATATTCACTCTAAGACAATCAGAGTCCAAACAATGACCAAGTGAGACTTGGTCTAAGATGAATTGTTGGTCAATCAACAAGAGCCAGAGTGATTTGGGTTTAAGGGGTAGTCATTAAGGAAAAAAAAAACCTGGCCACTAAACCCCAATATTGCAATGCTCAGGGAGAAACTGAGGCAATATCACACATTGCAAATTAGGTAATACTTCATTGATGTTAATTGAGTGTTCAGAATCCATAGCTATGGATCAGGACTGCAGGGACTCATGTCTCAAAGCACGCAGTCCATCCCAGAGAGTTAGACTGACAGACATGTCAGCCGACTGAATAGGACAAAGTATTCAGCATCTCATTGGTGGGCATCATAAATTTTATAATCTCCATAGCCCAGAGAGACAAAGAACTCATGGGAACAGCTGAGCACATCTGGTGTCCAAGGAAACCATAAATTCAGTTCTGGGAGGTAGGGAGTGAAGAGTGCTGAGACAGAAACTGGGCAAGGTGGACTACTAGTCTGGGTCATAAAGATAAGGGGTATGTCGAGGCTGGCCATCTGGAGGTTTTATAACTCCTTTGGAATGTGAGTCCAATTATTTCTGAAGGTCAAGAAGTGGGGATTGCTATTTTGGGGCAGCACAATTAAGGGAAACTGAAACAGCAACTGAGGGAAACTGAGACATGGGAACTGTGGCACAACAGATATCTTGGCAGTTTTAGTAAGCAAAATTTACAATGGGCGAGTACCCACAAGTTCTCTAAGAGGAGCAAGAGGAGCTGCCCTACTAAGAACCTGGCCAGTTGGGCAAGAAAGACCTTTTTTTTTTTCTTTTCTTTCTTCTTCCCCTTCCTTTCACTTTGTCTACACTGGGAATCACACCTTTGCCTGTGAGTGCTCTGCCAAAAGTAAGATAAATTTTGATCACTGAAGCTTCTAAAAAACATAAGTTGTAGAAAAGGTACTGACCTGCTTTGATAGAGGGTGTTTTCTCATCTGGAAGTTCAGTTCACTAATGAAACCACAGGTCAAATGCCTATGACTTTCTTCTATACTTTCCAAGACTAGGAGGTTATAGTACTGGCCTGGTCACACTCTGTATCTGGATTATAATATACAATTCTGCGTGTCAAATGTTAGGAAAAACATGGATTAGCTGGGGGCTCTTTAAAGGCAAGCAAGAATGGTGAGGGACCTTGGATTCCTGCCACATGAAGATTAGTTGAAAAAATATGGCAATATTTACCCTAAGAAAAAAAGACATAGAGTGGATATGTCCATTTCCTTTAAACATTTAAAGATTTGTTACATAGAAGAGAGATTAGACTTGTTCTACTTGACCAAAAGGACAGAAGAATAAGAGGCAGAAATTAGAAAGAGGCAAACTTAAGTTTGATTTAAGAATAGATTTCTAACCAATTAGAACTACCTTGGAATGGAACAGTCTGCCTTGAGAAGTACTGGCTTCTCATTCATTTGAAGACTTCAAGTCTAAAAGACTATTCATTGAGGATAGGGATTCATGTCTAGACATAAAGATTCAAAAGTCAATACCTAAAAGGGGAATAAGGGAAAGTGCTTGGCTTTACATCACTCTCATAAATGGATATACAAATGGATGGGCAGATGGATATACTGAGTTATTAATCAGCAGATCCTGCCAGGACTTTGGGCACACTGAAAATAAGTCTAATCCAAAGTTTGAGGATCTTGGCAGCTATCACAGTATCCTGTCCTGTGCCATCCCCACTGACTGCTGTTTCCTGCATATTTCAAAAATTTTGTTTTAATAGTGTTCAATCTGATCCCATCATTTTAGGAGAGATATATATATTTCAGAAAAGGCATTCATTCCTCTGAATTAATTATTTGTCACCTTTGAGTTTAAATCTTGCCCAAGACACTTACTAATTGTAAGAAAGTCCCTTACATCTCTCTCACCTTGATTTTCTCACTAGTAAAATGGGATAATAATAGAACCTACCACAGAGGGTAGTTGTGAGGTTCAAATGATAACATGCAAAGCACCTTGCAAAACATAAAGTGCCATGTAAATACTAGCTATTATTATCAATCAAATATTATTTTGAAGGTTTAAAAAGTTGGCTGTTTTTTTATTATTTTGTAATATTGAAAGGATTATACAATATGAGCAGGTTGGATTTATACCAGGAATGCAGGATTAGTTCAATACTAGGAAAACTATTAAAATAATAAACCAGATAACAAAAACAATTAAAATCATGTGATTATATCAACTATATTAAGTATTAGCTTTATCTGTTCAATTCCTCATAATCTTCAAAGCCAAGTTCAATTATTATCTCTTCCAAGAATCCTTCTTTGGAAGTCACTTCTCCTACTTCTGAAGTCCCACATAACAATTCATTTCCCTCTCATGATGCTTATTTGTTTTATTCCACATTGTGTCCATATAAGCTTTCTGTAACTAGTATGTATTTCATCTCTCCTGCATTTTTCTATATACTCCTTGAATTCAGGAATCATGTTTTTTATATCATTCTTTCTCCTATAATGTCCATCAAAGTGTCTTATACATGATAGATAATTGGTAATACTCATTGATTACGTCTCAATCTTTTACTCATCCTTTGAGTTCTTCTTTCTAGTCTGACAATTTCCAACAAGACGATGACTTCCATTTCCAACATTTTCCAAAACTACTGGATATGTACAGCTTATCAGGAATGGGTTAAGGAGCTTTAAAGAAATCTGAATCAGTTATCTATCCTTTCTGAAGGGAACAAGCAGATCTAGTTTACCTCTTGGATGAAAGCAAATACCCTCCAGCTAAAATGAGGTTATAGAGAATGAAAACAAAACCCCAAATGGGTCTGGCCAAAGAACCTTTCCTAACACCTTAAATGCTGTGCTGAAAATTAAAATAATAAATCATCCTTTGATAGGAAGCAATTTGAAACTAGACTTTCGAACTTTAGTAACGAATAGAGCATCCAAAGGCCTTTTGCCCACTTTTCCTGCTGTGATTCTATAGACCCTAACAGCTTTACTTATAAGTGAGTCAAGAAGCTTCAGAATCTAAAGCTATATGGAATGTTTCTCCCTTAGTAGATAGAATGCTATTCCTTTTTGGTTTCCATCCAGTCTCCAAGCAGCCCCAACAAACCTATTAAAAGACTAACTTCACTATTGCTTGGAGCTTTGTCTTCACGGCAGTCCCATTAGATTTAGGAAAATAAAAGTAACAGATTCCAGTAGTAACCAGAGTCAAAATAATGTTTCAGCCAAATGTATCTGTGGAAATCATGCTCTCTTATTGGAGGGAGAAGAATGTTATCTGGATCCACTTCAATTCTTCCATTTCCTTTACTAATAATAACTTACATTTATAGCTGGAATAGTTAACTTCCTCACATCAGGTGCTTTTCCAATGCACAATTCTAGTTATTCTGTCTATTCAACTGAACCAACTTGAAAACTCAGTTTTCTCATATGTACAAGAGGGAAAATAGCACTTATCTCAGAGGGGAGTTGTGGGCAAGATTCAGATAAGAAAACATGCAAAAGACTTTACAAACATTAAAGCATTATATATAAAAACTAGCATTATCATTAAATCTAGTAGTTTATCTAGTGGTAAAAGAGGTCAAGACCAGGGAGCAGTGGCTCTCTGGTTAAGCTGCAGCTGATAGGCAAAAGTTGGGAAGAAAATTTAGGTTTAATATAAGGGAGAAGGTTTTTTGCCAATCTTGGTGAATTTATAAAATCCAAAAAGGAAACGGAACCCCTGAGAAATGTGCCTCACTTCAGGTGAGTTATAAAAAGGATTCTTGTTCAGTCTATTAGCATCTATATGTACCAGCCCTGTGCTAAGTGGGGAAGTGAGCTAAGAGTCCTCAGTCTCTCCCAATTACTTTGAGGAGGTAATATTCTCTCTGCTGCTCTCCAGGAGCTTATAGTCTAATGGGATGGAGAAGATTAGAAAGAGAGATAACATGCAAATAACTATGCATAAATAAGCTAATTACAGAATCTATTGGAAATAATTAGCCATAGGAAAGCACTAGAATTAAGGGATCAGGAAAGGCTTCCTGAAGAAGGTGGGACTTTTGGCTGGGACTTGTAGGAAGCCAAGTAATGGCCTCTCACATCTCTTCATATTCTTAGAGTTGGTAATTTTATAGATGAAATAATTGAGACCCACAATGACCTGACTTCCCTATCCAATAGGTGCTTCAGAATACTAAAATCTGATCAACTTATCATTATTTTATTTTATGCTTAGAAACACCATGTAAAATATCTTTTATTTTCAAGTATCTGCATTTTCCATGGAAACTAAAGAGTATGTAATTTAGAGAAAACATTGTTACCATAATAAATAGTTCCATTTCCTTTTCTATCAAACTTGCCCACCTCCCTCTGATTCCTTTCCTCAGTATTGGACTACTTACTACACAAATATTACCCTAGCATTCCTGGAAGCCTAGAACCAAGTTACTCCAAAGAGGCAAATCTAGGCTTCAAGGAAAGAAAATTATCCCAACAATTAAAGGTGTTCAACAATTAAAAGGGCTGGCTCAAGAGATAATGGATTTCCCATTGTAGGAGGTCTTCAGACAAAGGCTGGATGATCTCTTCTTGGCTAGATTATATACAGCAAAGCTTCTTAAATTGTGGATCATGACCCCATATGAGTCTGTATATGGATGTCAAGAAAACATGATTTATTATTAATAAATGTTTCATCTGTATATATCTACCTATATAATGGTACTCATATTTAAAAAGGGGTCACAAGTGGAAAAAGTTTAAGAAGCCCTGCTATAGAGGATTATTGTTCAATTTTAGGTTAAACTGGATAATTTCTAAGGTTCCCTCCATCTCTGAAATTCTGAAATTCTGTGGCCCAGTATCATTTGTCTCATCTCCTCCCATCTGGTTTCTACAGTGATCCTATGGGGTACCCAACCTATGCAGATTTATGGTCATTAAAGTGCCCTGGAGCCAAATGACAGCTAGACTCATTCATCATTTTTCCCCCTACACCTACTACTCTTCCTAAACTTCCCCATTTTTCTCCAGGAAATCATTGTCCTTCCAGTGATCCAGGTTTGCAACCTTGGAATCACTTTATTCCTATCTCTCCTACTCATCCCACATCCAAACGGTTGCCAAAGCTTGTTATTTCTACTTCCATAGTATATCTATATATACCCCCTTCTCTTTATCCACATAGCCACCACCTTAAGAAAGTTCTTAGAATCGCTTCCTTGGACTGTTGCAATATCCTCCCAGTTGGTGTCTTTGCTTCATGTTTCTTCCCACTCTAATCCATCATCTGTGCAGCTGCCCAAGTAGCATTCATCAAGCATAGATCTGTCTGCATAACTGCCCTGCTTAGTAAAATCCAGTGATTCCATAAAATGGGTGTTAAGTGACTCCATATTGCCTCCAGAGTAGAATAAAAACTCCTCTTTGGCATTTAAAGACCTTCTCAGGCTTATTGCACATTACTCCCTTTTATTCATTCCATAGCCCAGCTGTGTTTTTCACACTTAACAATCCATCTTCTATCAGTTCCTTTAAACACACTCCCATCACTACTGCTCCCCATAATCCTTAGTAAGTTCTATCTATCATTTACACAGCAGTTAGAGGCTTGTAAAGTACTTTATACACATTACCTCATTTGGGCATCATACTGCCAAGATAAGGTATATTTTAAATGCACATATGTATACAGATATATGGATATAATATATGTGTAATACAATATAATATATTTACAAATGTATATGGATATATATCCATATCCATATATATGGATATATATACATATATGGATATATATATATATAAATAATAGCATACCATTACCTCCATTTTATAAATGAGGAAACCAAGGATCATAGAAGTCAAATGGCTTGCCTAGAGTCACCCAGCTAGGTAGCATCCAAAAGAATATTTGAATAAAGACCTTACTGACTCTAAACCCTGCACTCAACCCACTATGCCAGACAGAATTCTTAGAGTCTGTGAATTTTAAAAAAATATTTTGACAAATGTATTGAAAAAGCCAGAGAGAGCATTTCGTTGAAAGACCAGACTTACAGCTTTTGCAAACCTGATATAAAGAACAGACTGAAACCTATGGAAGGAAACAAGGGTGAACAGATGGGTTAGGGCTTATGCACGCTGATAGATAAGGAGTCACCTGTGGGGGTGACTAAGGTCCTTTATGTAGAAGAGGTGGCTTAGGTATTAACCTTCCCTTCATAGGTAATGATGGACTATTTTCAGTCCTGCAACCTTGGGACTATGGTTCGTCCAGGTGATCTGGACTTGGAGTCAGGAAAAATATATTGTTGTGTGCTACTTTTGTACTTACCACTCTTGGGGCTCTGTTTTATACTTCATAAAAATAGTGTTTGGGGAGAAAGAAACTGAATAGTATATAATTGTAATGACCAGTTTAGCCCTGGAGAAGAATTGACAAAAATGTAATCTCTTCCTTTATTTGCCAAGGTAGGGAGCCTGAGCTGTTGAGTGATACAGTGAGTAGTGCTTAGGTACCAGGAAGACTCCACCTTCATGAGTTCAAATCTCAGACATTTATTAGTTGTGTGATCCTAGACAAGCCACATAACCCTGTTTGCATCAATTTCTCATCTATAAAATGATCTGGAGAAAGAAATGGCAAAGTATCTTTGCCAAGAAAACCCCAAAAGAGTCAGACACCTAAACTACCTCAACAACAACAAAAGAAAGACTGTGGTTCCATATATTGTTAGACTTTTATCTGTTTGCTAAACTGATTTTTCTTTTTTCTTCTTTGTTATAAAGGACAGCTTGCTAGGCAGGAGAGGGAAAAGTTATATTGTGAAATAAAAGATGACATAAAACAAAAATATATCGATACAAAACTCCAAAAAAAAAAAAAAAGATGGACTAAATGTTAAAAAAGATCATAAAGATGGAAGTGGCCTTAGAGATGATTCAATTCTATTACCCTCATTTTGCTGATAAGGAAACTGAGGCACAGAAAGGGTAAATAATCTGCCCAAGATGATAAAGCTGTTAAGTGGCAGAAATGGGATAAGAATCCAAGTACTTTCATTTCAAATCCAGGATCAGTAAGATCCTGGGTCATTTAGTCATCTGGTAGAGGAAGTTTTTAAAAAATATACAGAAGGAAAGCTGCTTGCTTGCATAATAGAACCCAAACTAGTTAAAAGAGATAAATGAAGGGATGGTTATCTCCCTGACTCAAGGATTCACAGAATTCACTATTCACTACAATCAGTTTCTGGGCTGCTTTTCAAATCCTAGCCATTTATATCCAACCTTTTCTGGGCTGGACCACTGAATAAAGCTGGGGAACAATGGACAATTTTGTTTCAGTAAAAAAAATTTAGGAAAGAGTTCATTCTTTTGAATATGCATGGAGAGGCTGATTAAACCCAGATTGTGCAGAGGCTGGGAAAGTGACCTTGAAAGGTGGATCATAGACTACTATCTGCATTCTCTGTCTCACTCATTATCTGAAAGACTAGATATAGTGGGCGGAAGGGAGATATGGCTTG
Organism: Myrmecobius fasciatus; assembly: GCA_023553655.1. NCBI lineage: Eukaryota > Metazoa > Chordata > Mammalia > Dasyuromorphia > Myrmecobiidae > Myrmecobius > Myrmecobius fasciatus. The sequence continues at coordinate 98,860 of JAJPUD010005328.1, forward strand.
ATCCTCAGAGGCTTAAAGCCAAGGGTGGGCCCAGAACTCAGGAGAGATACAGCCCTCTCCCTTTTCAACCTGCAGTTTCTGTGTAGGGCTAGATTAGGAAGATTCCTGGTGGCTCAGCTGCCTTTTCAGAAGCTAAAAAGAAAGTCACCCAGGAGGACACTATTAACATAAAAGCACCAGGTGAGCCTGCTAACAAACTGAACTGATCTCAGAGACAGAAGCCTGATCTGTTCAAAGGGGCTTAGTCTTCCCAAATTTGAATCTAGGGCAAAAAGCTGACTTTAATGCAGGTAATTTACAATCCATTTATCTGCCATTATAATACCTTAGTAGTTGAGCAGATGAGTGTCCAGGGATTCTGAATAAGCCTGTCCCTCCAATGCCCTTGCCATGCATGTGAAACCGCTACACCTTGAAGCTGAAAATAAGATGGTAATTGCAAAGTTTACACTTCTGTAACCCCTACCCTAAAAAAGGCAGTGTCTGAAGTCCACAAACCTAGATTTCTACCTGTCTCTCTAAGGATTTCTACCTATGTGAATTGGGTAGATCATACAATCTTCACGGACCTCCTAAAAATGAGACTTTTGTGCTAAATGAGCTCTGTGATACCCTCCAGCTTTAGATTTATAACTTATGACTTGCAAAGGTTAAGAAAGAAAGATAAAAGAAGAGGATTGCCTAAAAGCAGTGACTTAGCCAAATGTGAGACTGATGGTGACTCCATCAGTTTAAATATTCACACCAATGTGAGGAGTTTTGTCCTTGTCCCATTCCAAACACTTCTAAAATAGTCAATTTCCCCCTGAGAATATCACCAGATTATCATTTAAATTACCTCTGAATACTATTTAAGAGATGCAATGGATAATGTTGTTTATAACCATTTAGCATAATTCTTTACATCAATTTCAATTTCTTTGAATTACTGGATTGTAGATAGTCTGAATTGTTTTTCAAAAAGACATGATTTCCAAAAGTTGTTGATGATAAACATCTGACTCTCACATGACCTTGATTTCTTAGTTCACAATGACTCTTTAGTTCAACTATAAGACAAGCAACAAAAAAATCAATTTACTACTACTTAATGAGAACATCAAATACAAATTAATTAATATTTCCTTAGGGTCCATTTCTGAGTTATAGGAAGAGCTGGACCTGGTACAAATGAAGAGCTCAGGGTCCCATAATGGACAGTTTTATAACAGGTGTGCTAGTCAGTCCACTCCAAATTTGATTCCTCACTAGCAAAAGGGGATCATAATTCCTTTCTCACAGTGCCTTTGCAAGAATTAAAAAAAGATAATGCATGTAAATCACTTTGCAAATCTTTAAAGGCTAAATAAAACAAAACAAAATTCTTTTAATGCCATATAAAGGCCAATTATTAAAGCACTGTTCCATATGAACAATGTGCTAGTAGCACAATAGATAGAGCACCAGGCCTGGAGTCAGGAAAACCAGAGTTCAAATGTGATTTCAGATACTTATTAGCTGTATGACCCTAGGCAAGTCTATTAACTAACTCAGTTTTCTCAAAAAATCAGCTGCAGAAGGAAATGGCATATATCTATAGTATCTTTGCCAAGAAAAACCCAAAAATAGGGTCAGGAAGAGTTGCCACAAGCAAAACGACTGAAAAACAATTACAAAAATTTTTGTAGATGCTGTAATGGTATGAAGAAATAAAAGATATAACTAACCATCAAGGAGCTAACTAACTATCTACTTGGAAAGTCAGTGATGTTCTGGGAAACATTAACAATTAGCTCTATAGGAAGAAGAAAATGCAAGTGTAATCTTCAATATTTAGATTTTCTCCATAGTTTTTTTTTTTTAAGTCTAAACAATCAGCAAAACAATAAATCAGACCCTGACTTGTAATGTTTGTAGATTTTCAAGGTGTAAATGCTCACTCACACTGAAAAATTAATGGACAACTCTTCTGAGCCTGTTTGAGTTGAATTCAACACATCGCTGGATTAAATAACTAAAAATATAATTTAGTTCATGAAAAGTAGTGCAAGTATAAAGTGCCAGCAAAATAATTTCCTGTAGGCTGTGCTGGTCAAGAGAAACTTCTTGAGGGAGGTGAGATCTGGACTGAGCTTTCTTTCAGGAGGTGATCGGTGGATTGTTTCAAGGAGTATTTTGCCTTCTGGGTGTAAAATATCAGGGCAGTTTTCTTTTATGATTTCCTGGAATATAGTGTCCAGGTTCTTTTTTTCATCATGGCTTTCAGGAAGCCCTATAATCCTTAGATTGTCTCTCCTAGATCTATTTTCCAGGTCAGTTGTTTTTCCTAGGAGATATTTCATGTTTTTCTCTATCTTTTCATTTTTTTGTTTTTGTTTCACTGATTCTTGAAGTCTTGATGAGTCATTAATTTCCAGTTGTTCAATTCTAATTTTTAATGTCTTATTTTCTTCAGTTACTGTTTTTAGTTCCTTTTGCAATTGACCAATTACATTTTTTTGTTCACTGCATTCTTTTTCCATTTTTTCTATTTTATTTTGCAGTGATCTCATTTCGTTTCCCCATGTTTCTTCTAACTCTCTTTTAAGATTTTTTATGCAATCTTCAAAGAAAGCCTTGTGACATGGAGACCAATTTATGTCTCTCTTTGGGGCTTTTTCTGGAGTTGCTTTACCTTTAGGGGCCTCACGATTTGAGGTCTGTTCTTCCCTCTCTCCATAAAAGTTGTCTATGGTGAGAGCTCTTTTTGGTTTTTTATTCATTTTTTTTAAAGGTGTGAGGTCTGTTTAGGGCAAAGGTGGGACAGCTGCTTTAATTTGCCCTGGGGCAGTTCTGCTGATTGAGTTAATTCAGGAACTGGGCAGTTCTGCTGATTGAATTATGTCAGGGCTGGGCAGCTCCGCTGATTGAATTATTTCTGGTGCTTATCAGACCTGTTTTGAGGTTCTTCCAGAGTATCTTCTTCTAGAATCGTGTTGTTCTCTGGATATTGTGGATTTTTTTTTGCTTCAGAATCAGTCTAGAGGCTTCATATTTTGTTGGTTTGAGGGGAGGTTAGAGGAGGTTACAGAGAATCCTGTCTGATCTCCGCCACCATGGCTCCACCACACACACGTTCCTGGACTGAGCTTTCAAGCGTGTATTCCTTAAAATGGAGAGAAATTAGCAAGGCATTTCAATGAGAGGCAACCTGGAATAGTATAGAGTGTTCTGGATTTGGAAACAGATGATCTATTGAGATGCTGGGCTGGTTAATAAACCTCTCCAGGAATTAGTTTCATAAAGAAAGGAAGTTGGACAAGATGAACTTTAAGTTTCTTGCAATCCTAAATCCTAAAATCCTTTGCTTTAAAAGGATGAAATATAAAAAGATATATTCAGTTGACAATTCGATAAGCATTTACCAAAGCACCTGTAATGTGTAATAATGAACTTTGCAGAATAGGAATGGGAAAATGTCTTGGAAAGGAGAAGATGAGCTCTTCATGTGGTAAAGAGGAAGGTGATAGATAGATAGCCAGATTACTCTGTTTCAGATGTTAGAGCAAAGTGAGAACAGTCCCTATTATATTGGATAGACCTCCTGAAGGGATCTTCTGGAAAACATTTAATAAGAGGACCAAGGCCAAGAGGACATAGTTAAGTAGAGATCTGTATTGCTGAAAAGAATCTCCAAATGAGAAATTGGATCAGCTTATAGGACACTCAATGCAGATTATTTTTAATATGGAGGTAGGGGGGAATAAGAAAAGACAGGATGTAGCTTGTGCAGGGAGAGTCAGATCAACACTGCCATCTCTTATTAGACTTTCAACAGCCCCAAACCTTGAATCAATGTTTCCTGCCCAATGTTTGCAGCCACCCAATGGAAATATACTCAGAGAGACCACTCAATGGAAATATAGCTACCAATTAATCCTGAATGCATTATAGATGTAGCTACTGAAGACCCAGAAAAGAAAGTTTTTGCCACCAAAGTCTTTGCTACTGTTAAATGATTCTGCTTCAGAAACTAATATGTTTTTTTAATCAGTGGAAAGACATTGCTTAAGAACAACAGATAAGATCTTTCCATCTCATTTGTAGCTGAAACCTTCCAATTATATTACCTTCCCCATTTAAAAAAATGAATTTCTTTAGAGAAAAGACTGCCCTATTTTTGATTTGTATTTCCACATAACACAGTGCTATTTATATACCTATTAAAAAAAAAAAAAAGCTTTATTCGTTTATTCATTTATCCTTGGTAAAAACTAAAGGTTCTGGGTCACAAGGACAGTAAGTTAAAAAAAAAAAAAAAAAAAGAGGGAGTTCCGGAAAGGCAGGTATGAGCATTGTACTGGACGTAAATATATTTATGCTTATTTGAAACAAGTTATTTGGTTTTATTCAGACCTGATCTACACATAAGAGTTGGCATGGATCTGAGACACAACTATATTTCAAAGGGCTTTTTATGAGCAACCTGCCTGATCTGCCACTAGCACAAATCAAATGACCTTCCACCTAGAAGCTCCATATCTGTAAATTTATTTAGCACCTTTCACCCCAGTGTCTAGGCATTAAGACAAGCTTGTCACTTGAACACAAAATAAGATCAAGTAAGATATGAAAAATATTCTTCATCTTGATATCTGAATCTAGAGTTACCAGAGGTTTGTAGAGAGCCACAGACTGTGGAGGAACTCTGTGAAATATAAGACCCTTCAATCCAGAAGGAAATTGCTGACAATGTCTGCTTCAGCTTTCATCTCCTCTTTTGGTGTCTCACCCTTCCTGAGAAATCAAGGGGGGCAGAGAGAGGGGTGGGAGATACAATCTCTATTCTACTTGAAACAGAGATACTTACAGTAAAAGAGGCATTTACATATTAATAGCAGGGTACTGTAGTTAGCACATGCTCAGTGTGCTGAAGTGATGTAATTGTACTAAGGTATTTAGGTGTGAGAGAACTCGAAATAAAAAACTCCATGTTTGACCATGCACGTGGGTTCCTGCCTCATCGCTCCGCCACTAAAATCAAGGACTTGGGCTGGTCCTGAGATCATCCAGAGTGCTTGTTGGGATGATATATTTTGGCACCCTAGCATGGGGGGCTCTAGAAGGCACCCTACAGAGGTTCACACGTCCTGCGCCATTGCCACCATATACACCCTTTCCAGCATTCTGAACAAATTAGTATCTGGAGAAAGGAGGGAAAGGAAAATGATCAACACAACCTTAAACTTTTGCTGCCCCTGAAGTAGGAGTTGTCCAGTTTATAGTACCCCGCTCAGGTCACAGCAAAATTCAGGTCAGGGGAAAGCCTGAATTCATCAGGGCTTCCACAAGACCTGAAGCAATTAAACTGAAACTAAAGCTACCCACATGATCTTATCAAGAACTTTCAGAGCTGGGAGGGTCCCCAGTAACCATGAAATGCATTTCTGAAAGAGAGAAGCCACCCCAATACATCTAACAAGTTTTCGTCCACTTTTGGCTTAAACACCTCTAGTGGGAAAAAACCTATTCCCCCACTATATTCACAGCTATATTGGACAGCTCACTGTCAAGAAGTTTCTTTTTTTTTGTTTTGTTTTCCCCTTGATAGCCTTCCAAAGTTTGCTTCTTTGAAAATTTTATTCATTGTTCCTGATTCTGTTCTCTGTGACCAAATAGAGAGCAAGAAAGGGTTTGGAATGGAGTCTGTAATTTCACTTATAGAGGGAATTCATGAGTGAAAAAGCTCTCTACCAATGTTAGTTGACACCTTCACTATAACTAATAGTCATAGAGAATTGCCTGGAATATTGAAAGATTAAATGACTTACTGTCGTATTTTCAGGAATAGGGAGAATCTGGGAAAAGACAAGGAGATGAGAGCGACAATATCACATGCAACAGAAATCTAGTCACAAGCCATGCTGGATCATTGAATGTGAATGAAGACTAAGGAAAAGTTAGCATGAAGCTAGAAAATGTCATAGTTAATCTTAGAGGGAATAGAAAGTGCCTGGAACTGGGGAAGTAGAGAAAGTGATCTGGTCAGATATTTGCTTTGGAAATTTTACCTTGGGAAAGGGCCCCACATGTACAAGAATGTTTGTGGCAGCCTTTTTTGAAGTGACTAGAAACTGGAAATTGAATAGATGCCCATCAATTGGAGAATGGCTGAATAAATTATGGTATATGAATATTATGGAATATTATTGTTCTGTAAGAAATGACCAGCAGGACGATTTCAGAGAGGCCTGGAGAGACTTGCATGAACTGATGCTGAGTGAAATGAGCAGAACCAGGAGATCATTATACACGGCAACAACAGTACTATATGACGATCAATTCTGATGGACATGGCTCTCTTCAACAATGAAATGTTTCAAACCACCTCCAATTGTTCACTGAAGAAAGCCATATACACCCAGAGATAGGGATGTGAAATGTGGACCACAACATAACATTCTCATACTCCTTGATTGATGTTTGCTTACATTGTGTTTCCTTTATCTCATATATCTTTTGTGTAGATAAGATTTTTCTTGCACAACAATGATAAGTTTGGAAATAAGTATACATATATTCGATTTGCCAATATTTTAACATAATTAACATGTAGTGGATATCCTGCCATCTAGGGGAGGGGTGGGGAGTTGGGGGGAAAATTTGTAACAGAAAGCTATGTAAGGGTTAGTGTTGAAGAATTACCCACACATATGTTATGCAAATAAAATTAAAAAAAAAAAAGGAAATTTTACCTTGGCAGCTCTGTGGAGTATGAATTGGAGAAGGAAGATATCAGAGGAAGGGAGACTTCTCAGGAAGCCATTATAACATTCTAAGTGAGAAGTGATGAGAACCCTAACACAGTGGTGGTTGTGTGAATGAAGAGGAGAAAAATACTATGGAGATAGAATCCACAAGACCAGACAGATGAACAGGTATGGAGGATGGGGAAAGCAATGGTGTACCACAGAATAAATGGTCATTTCATAGCCCTTGTAAATCTTCCACAGCAAGTGTATCTAGCATTGGATGTGCTTTTCTCTAGAGTTTTTGACATTACATGTGGAATGCATAAACTGTCTATTGGTAATCACTTCACACAAGGTAAAAAGAGTGGACAGCTATGTTTTCTGGTCACCCAGTGCTTTCATGACATGATTTAGGCTACTTCCTTTTAACTTTTCTGCATTAACAATATGTTGAATACTCTTCATTCTCATCATGCACCTTTCCATTGCCCTTTGTAGGGTTTACATCTTTAATTCTTCAGAAACTGAATGATTCCACGATTTGTAGCCTCATAAAAACAGTAAAAGACTAATAACATTCTAAAAGATAAAAAATGTTTAAGGAGAAATTCAGGGTCTCTGAAAAACAAAGAAAATTTACCAAAGCCATTATAGCAAAAATGTTGGGTCAAGTTCTTTATCTATTCATAGTAACTGTCCAAGATATATTTCTTAATAGAGGCATTATACCAATTATCCATCTAACTCTATCCATCTAACTATGATAACTCTATATCATAGTAAATAACATATAAGTATAAATATAATTGTAATAGGTAGAAATTTCAGAAGAGCAGAATTCAGCACAATTTAAGAGAAAATAATAGTTGTGATACTCTTCTTCAGGAGACAATGAGTTCTTCCTCATTGAAGAGCCTGAAGCAGAGGGTAAATAACCCATTCATTGTTTAAATGGAGTAATGAAGAGTCATGGTGGAAATCATAGGTCAAGTGGCTTCTAAATTTGACTTTAAAAGATTATAGAAATTCAATAGAAGAAAGAAAACAGATAAGCAAATGGTAAGGGGTCTCATGGCAAAATCATATTGAAGGAAGACTTAAGACATAAAAAAAGGATGAGAGTAGACTAGTCTGAGTAAATCAGAAAGTGCATTAGAGATAAGAAATAGAAAAATCAATTCTGCCTCTGAAAAAATTTTTAAAAATACTGCTTCAAAATGAACTCTTGTAACTTCCAAATGAATGTTGTTCAAATTAATACTTTATTAAAAACTCCATTTGGCAACACTCAGAAATTAGTCAAAGCTACTGTCTATATATGTATTTATAAACAAAAAGAAAGGCTTTGAATCCTGAAAAGAGATAAATGCCTTACAGCTACCATCACTCTTCTCTACATTTCTGCCATTATTTCTGGCTTTTTTTGTATTTTTTGTTGGTATGTGGTCTACCAATTTAATTGCTATCTGCTTACCTCTTCAAATAGATATTCCAGTTAGAAGAGTAATCATGAAGTTATGGAGGAAAAAAAAAATTGACTCTTGTCAAATCTTATTTTCTCTCTGTCTCTGTCTCCCTCTTTTTCTCTCTCTCTCTCTTATTCTGTTTCTAGTTCTTTCTCAAACACAAATAAATAAGCAAAAAAAAGGAAAGTAAGAATCAAAGGAAGTACTCGTTTTATAAAATTTTTTTACACATCATGATATTCTCCATCATATAGAATCACTTAATATTTTTATACCTAAGTCATTCATTGACAATAAAGAATAAAGGCAAAAGGTAAAAAAGTAGAGAGATTCTCTTGGATTGAAGTGATATGATCCCTGATTATGTGACCAAGAAGGTGAAGGACTAGACCCTTTCTCTTGTCCCCCACAGTCTCCAAAACTTTTCCAAAATAGTAATTATGCATGAAAACTTTCCAGAATAGGAATGTACATAAAACATAGAGCAATTTCAGCTGTATCCATATTCTGACTCCAAGAATCTAAAGCTGTCAAAAACCCAATGAACTAAATACAAAGAAGGCTAATCCCTAATTCTTAATATGCTCTCTCAGTCAGTATATATAGAGATAATTTAGGGATTATAGTCTCCCAGAAGAACATCATAATGCAGGAAATAATATAATAAAACTGCCTGGAACTTCTGAACACAGAAAACAAAATGGAAATCAAAAGAATCCATAGATTACCACCGGAGTGACTTGGCCTCTTTTAGTGCCTCACTTACACTATCAGAAAGACTTAGATTTAATAACATAGAAATGTATAATGATCAGTCTTAGATAGGAGTTCTGACAACAAGTTCTAAAGCTTGGTCCAGGCAAGCTATATAACCCTGACCAAATCATTTTTTCCCTGGGCTCAATTTGCTTCTCTTTAAAATAAGAGTTATACCGGGTGACTGAACAGAAGTCCCAAATCCATGTGACTATACTCTGGGGGCATTTGAAAATTGTTCTGGCCTTTTTTTCACACATCTCCTATTCTCCCAAGCAGACCCCCTTCAGCCCAATGGAGCTAAAAACAACTGAATATGTAATATCCAACCTTTGGAATAAACTGCTATTTCAGTGGCATCAGATTGGTAAGAATGGCAGATGGCCCCTGGATTCAGCCACCTGTCTTTTCATCTGCAATACACATTGGAAATACTTCTATTCATCCTGTCAGTTTATTGGTTTGAGTTAAATTGTGCATCAAGTTCCTGAAATATGAATAAGAGGGAATATGTTTAGCTAAGCACTACCAACTCACCCTAAGTTGGGAGAACATCATCAAATAAATGGTTGAAAGGATACATGTGGATATGTTGTTTTTCAGCAAATAAGAGATAAATATTTCCCAAATCCATAGATCTGACAAATAAAATTTTCCATACTCTCTTAATTTGCTTATAATGTCATTGTTTGTCTAAATTGTATATTTATTATATATCATGGTATTATATTGCAAGATGCTGGTGTGAGCTAAGTATCTGCCAGACTCCTTAGTAGCTTCCTCAGCAGTTTTTGTGGAAGAGTAAGTTGTTGTCCAAAAACCTTGGATCTTTGCATTTATCAGACACTTGATAATTTATTTGTGTTCATTTGATTCAGTGTATTGGGTAGTATAGATTATACTAATCTATTCTAATGATCCACCACTCTATTTCTTAGCCAGTATGACTGGTCTGATGATTGCCGCTTTGTAATATGCATAGTTTAACATCTGGTGTCATTGGGACACCTTCCTTACCTTTTTTTTTTTTTTCCCCATTAATTGCCTTGCTATTCTTGACCTTTTGTTATTCCACATGAATTTTGTTATTTTTTTCATCTCTATAAAGTAATTCTATAAAGTTTGATTGGGATAGCACTAAATAAGTAAATGAATTTGGGTAATATTGTCAACTTTGTTACATTGGCTCAGTCTACACATGAGTAAATTGATATTTCTCCGATTGTTTGAATCTGTCTTTATTCATGTGAAAAGTTTTTGTTTTGCTTTGTTGTAATTGTGTTCATATAGCTCATGGATATGACTTGGCAGGTAGATTTCAAAGTATTGTATACTGTCTGCAGGAATTTGAAATGGAATTGCTCTTTTTATCTCTTGCTATTGGGTTTTGTTGGTAATGTATAGAAATGCTGATGATTTTTGGTCAGTTTATTTTATATCCTGAAACTTTGCTGAAGTTTTTCATTGTTTCAACTAATTTTTTTAAATCGATTCTTTAGGATTCTCAAAGTACTCTATGATATCATCAACAAAGAATAATAGTTTTGTGTATACATTGCCTATTTTTGTTCCTCTGATTTCTTTTTCTTAATTTATTGCTATATGTAGTATTTTTAGTACAATATCAAATAATGGTGGTAATATTGGACATCCTTGCTTCAACTTTTATCTTATTGAAAAAGTTATCACCATTTAAGATAATGCTTACTTTTGCTTTTAAATAGATAATACTAATCATTTTTAACAAATTTTCATTGATTCTTATGCTTTCTAGTGTTTTTTTTAATACAAATGAGTATTGTATTTTGTCAAAAGGCTTTTTTCTGCATCTATTGATATAATTGTATGATTTTTGCTGTTTTTGTTGTTAATATGGTCAATTTTGCTGACAGTTTTCCTAATATTGAACTAGTCCAGCATTCTTAGAATGAATATAACCTATCATCATATGTGAGCTTTGTGGTATATTACTATAAAATCCTTGTTGGTATTTTATTTAACATTTTTGCATTGATATTTATTAGAGAAATTGGCCTATGGTTTTCTTTTTCTATTTTTGTCTCCCTAACTTAGTTATCTGCACCATATTTGTGTCATAGAAGGAAGTTGGGGGATATCTTTTATCTATGTTATTTTCAAATTGTTTATATAGTGTTAGAAATAACTGTTCTTTAATTATTTGATAAAAATTGACTTGGAAATCCATAAAATTTAAGGGATTTTTTCCTTAGGGAACTCATTTATGACTTTTTTTTCTAAGATAGTATCATTTAAGGTTTCTACTACCTCTCCTGTTAATCTGAGTGATTGATATTTTTATAAATATTTATCCATTTCACTTAGATTGTGTTTTATTAACATATAATCAGTGGAAATAGGTACTAATAATTGCTTTAATTTCATCTTCATTGATGATTTGTTCATTTTTTCATCTTTGATATTAATTTGTTTTCTTTTTTTAAAATTGAATCAACTAATGCCATTTTATTAGGTATTTTTCATAAAATCATTTCCTAATTTTGATTAACTCAATGGATTTCTTTTACTTATACTTTTATTAATCTTTCTTTTGATTTTCAGGATTTCTATTTAATATTTAACTGAGAGTTTTAAATTTATTCTTTTTCTAGGTTTTTTTTTGTTTGTTTCAAGCTTAATTCACTGATCTGCCCTTTCTCTCTTTTATAATTGGAGATATAAAATTTCCCTGAATTGCTACTTTGGTATATTGTACAAATTTTACCATATTGGTTCTTTGTTGTCAATATTTTCCATGAAATTATTGTTTTTATGATTTGTTCTCTGACATTCATTCTTTAAAATTAAATTTTTTAGTTTCAAATTAATTTTTAATGTCTGCTTCCAAGGCCTGTTATTGAACATAATTTTTGTTTATCATGGTCCAATACATTAATTTTTCTGCATCTATTTGTGAGGTTTTATGCCTTAATACTCAATTTTTTAAGGTGCCATGAACTGCTTGGAAAAAAAGTATACTTCTTTCTATTCCCATTCAGTTTTCCCCAGAGGTCTATCATATTTAACTTTTCTAAATTCTATTCATCTTCTTAATTTTATGTTTATGTATGATCAGTTTTATTTAGCTCTGAGCAAACTAAGTTGAAGTCTTCCACTAATACAGTTTTACTATTTTCTCCTATCATTTAAATTTTCCTTTAAGAATTGGATGTTATACTATTTGGTATATATATGTTTAGTATTGATGTTACTTCATTGTCTATATTTTTCTTCTTTTTTTTTTTTTTTTTTAAGAAAAATAAATGTTTCCTGATTATCTCTTTTAACTAGGTCTATTTTTCTTTTGGCTTTTTCTAAGACCATGATTGCTATTCCTGCCTTTTTTTTTTCTTCAGCTGAAATAGAATATATTCTGATCTAGCTCCTAATTTTAACTGTACGTATCTTTCTATTTCAAATATGTTTCTTGTAAATAACATTGTTAGTATCTGGTTTCTAATTCATTCTAATTCTAATTCATTCTTTCATTTTATGGGTTAGTCCATCCCATTCACATTCTTATGTTTCCCTCTATTCCTAGTTTTCTTCTGTCTCTGTTTCTGAGTCTGTCTCTCTCTCTGTTTCTTTCTTTCTCTCTTTCATCTTTTCTCAAAAGTGTGTTGCTTCTGACCACTGCCTCCCTCTTATCACTTCTCCTTTCTTTTGTGTCCTTCCTGTCCTACTTCCTTATTGGGTAAGACAGATTTCTAAACCCAATTGAATATGTATATAGTACACACACACACACACACACACACACACACACACACGTGTGTGTGTGTGTACATATTCACATATTCATGCATATATGTGTGTTCTTCCCTCTTTGAACCAGTTCAGATGAAAGTATGAGTGCCTTGCCATTTTCCATCCACTATAGAAACTTTTGTGCACTGCTTTTATGTGAGATAATTTTTTGCAAACTATCTAATCTCCCTTCTACTAATATCCTTTTTTTCTTATCTCTTTAATTTGAGGGCAGGGGGAATATAATTCCAATATAATCAACTCACACTCATTAGAAGTAACTGAGTTATGAAGAGCTTTAACTGCTAAAAGGAGGATTTTTACATTGGATTCCCAAAATAATAGATGGAAACTAGAATATTTTAGTAGGGTGGGATAACACAATCAGGCATATCTTAAGGAAAATCACTTTGGCAACTGAATAGAAGTTTGATTGCAGTGTGACAAAGATGAGGCAGAAAAACCAAGACTAAGGCAATAGTAATAATTTGATGATCCAAGTTTTTGTTGATAAAAACTTATTTTCATACAGATTCTTCTTTTCAACATATATTTACTAAGGATCTACTGTGTGGGAGGTGTAGTGCTAGGAAATTGGGATAGATGAAAAACATGCCTTGGTGTTTTCATCTGGTTAGAAGGAAACATTTACATAAATAAATCTTGTGTAATTTCAGAGATAGAGACAGTATAAACAAGTAGGGAAGTTAATAGAAAACTTCCCATGAGAGGCAGCTCCCTTTCAGCCGAGACTTGAAAGAAGCTAAGGATTTGAAGAAGCAAAAATAAGGAGAAAGTTGGAAGAAATGGATGTCTTACTAATAACTCTACAGATCCACTGATGAAGCCAGGAAAGAATTTTTATTCACCATATTGCAAGACTTGGAGTCCAGAAGCAGGTACACCTTAGAATCACTTGAGCATACCTTTTTAAACCTGTCCCAAAATGCAAATTTCTCCCCTGATTCCCCATTGACTGAGGTTACAGCCTATCCTAATTCCTTTATTTGAGTATGAATCTCCACCTCTGATTATATTGAATAGCATGTTTCTTATTCCAATTTATGACTGCCCTCTAAAAGTTGTATTTCCTTTGTTCCAAGTCAGCCTAACCTTTAGGTTTCAATTTCATTTCTTTAAGTTAAGTTTCATAACTGGAAGCTAAACCCTCATCCAGTTCTCACAAAGGGGATTTCAAGCATGGAAAGAAACAGCCTATGAACTGACCACATGTCAAGTTTTGTAAACAGCTAGGAGACCAGTCAATCACATCTCTTTAAGGTAGATGGAAATCTTCACAATTTCACTCTTACCAAACCTTACAAATAAAAAGAACCACATAATTGTTAAACTGTTACCTCATAGAAATTATGATAGTATACATCTCCATGACTTAGTCAATGAACATCTATTAAACCCCTACAGTGTGTGAAGCACTATGCTAAATGCTGGGAATGCAAAGAATAGGGAAAGACAGCCCTTACCCTCAGGAGCTTATAATCTAGAAGGAGAGGCAAGAAAACATTATATGTATACACACATATACATGTATACATCAACATATATACATTTTATATATATATACACATACATGCATACATACACATATACATATATATATATACACTTTATATACATACATATATATACATGTATATGTATATATACATAAACACACACACACACTAGCAATATACAAGATAAACAGGAAAGAGGAAAGGTACTGGACCTAAGAGGGCTTGTGAAAAACTTTCTATAAAAGGGAAACTGCAATTGGGACTTGAAGGAAGTCAGGGAAGCTTGTAGTCAAAGATAAGGAGAGAAAGCATTCCAGGAATTGTGGATGGCTGGAGAAAATGCCTGGAGTCAAGAGATAGAGTGACTGGTTCATAAAAAATCAAGGAAAGTACAGTCATCATATTGAAGGATATATGGTAGGGAGTAAGATGTGAGAAGATTAAGGAGGATGGGTTATGAAGTAGCAGAGAATTTTGTATTTGATCCTGGAGAATATAGGAAGATACTGGAGTTTATTGAGCAATGGAATCACATGATCAGATCTTTAGCTTTAGGAAAATTACTTTAGTGGCTTAATGGAGAATGGATTGGAGCGGAAAGAGACTTGAAGCAGGAACACTGCTCAGTGGGTCATTGTAATAGTCCAAGCATGAGCTGATGAAGGCATGCATAAAATTGGTAGCAATAACAGAAGATGTTGTATTGGAGAGATATTGTAAAGTGAAATCAATAGACTTTAATAGTAGATTGAATGAGAGAGTTGAGAAACTATGAGAAAGAGGCAAAGATGATACTCTGATCATGAACCTGGGGTCCTGCATTATCATCTTTGCCCTCAAAGTTAGAAAGGGAGGAAGAGTTAGAAAAAAAGAATTAATACTATTTTGGCAATATAGAATTTAAGATGTCTATTGGCCATCTTTTTTGAAATATCTGAAAGGCAGTTGGAGAGTGGGACTGAACGTCAGTAGAGATAGATAGAAGCAAGATAGGTAGATTTAAGAATCATCAGCCTAGAGAACCCAAATCCTTCTATTTTGAACAAGATAAATAAACTTTTTTGCCAGAGGTCTTATACCACCTTTCATGGTGGCACTACATACAAAAGGAGATACTCTTTGAAGTCAGTTTTCAATCACCTATTCATTGGTTGTTCCCCAAGTCCACAACAACCCTATGAAAAAGTCAGAAAGTCCTCTTGTTATCTCAGACCCTTTCTCTGGCTAGGCAGCCAGAGGAATAGGAATGATATGACAAAAGGGGTTGGGGGAGCCCCATAGACTGGCATCCAACCACGTAGAGACAAATCCATCACCCAGGCATCCTGAAAACGGGATCTGTCACCCGTGCTCCTTCTACCTCATGCTTATCATTGCATTCTGCATTTCTTTAATATCTACAGATCAACTGACAACCAATTCATCATCTAGAGCACCTTCCATAACTAATATCAATTCATTTCTTGACACTATTTTCTCTTCCTTTCACACAACTTTATGCTTATATTCACAAACATATATCAAAAAGCTCTTCATTCTTAAAAATAAAAAACAATTTCATTCATGGGAGTTGAGGAGATCAGGATATGAAGCAGTAGAGAGAGAGAAAAGATCTCAGGAAAGAACACTGTGGGACCCCTAGGGCGTGAACCTGAATAAGGATTAGGCAAAAGAAAGAAAGAAGGAGTGGTCAAATAGGTATGAGAAGAACTAGGAGAGCATGGAACTATGAAAACTGAGAGAAAAGAAAGAATCAAGAACAGAGTGGTCAATAGTGTCAAAGACATCTGAGAAGTCAATGAAAATGTGGATTGGAAAAAAAAAAGCCTTTAGTTTTGGCAATGTGATCATTGGTGACATTAGAGAAATCCAGCTTTGTGAATATTAACTAACCCTTCTTGGAAACTTGGGGGCACAGTGGATAATGTGCTGAGCTGGAAGTCAGGAATTCTGAGCTCAAATCTAACCTCAGACATGTATTAGTTTCTTGATCCTGGACAAGTCATTTAATCTTATTTGTCTCAGTCTCCTTATCTATAAAATGAGCTAAAAAAAAAAAAAAAAAAAAAGAAAAGAAATGGCAAAACATTCCAGAATCTTTGCCAAGAAAACTCCAAATGAGATCACAAACTCAGATATGACTTAAAAACAACAACAATTACCCTTCTCAACTCCACTTAAAGATATCTTCTCCAACTTTCAAGGCTTATCCAAAGCTCATGGTTTCCATGAACCCTCTCTCTCCCAATATATTAGGCAACAATTATTTCATCATCCTCTGATCTTCTGTCAGAACTCTAAGCAGGACCACTCAGTTTAACACTTACCAGTTTACTAATTGTTATATGTTCAAAGTTAATTATTGATACATACTTTTCAGAAAGGCTAATAGGATCAAATGAGATTAGCTAAAACTAATTTGTAAATTTTAAAGGCCTCTATAATAACTAGCTATAATATAACTTGTTATTTGTTTCATTTGTCCTATCACCTTTTATTAGCTATAGGTAAGAACAGGAAAAGGAAGTAAATTATATTTGTGACCTTATCTCTGAGTTGAGTTGAATTCCACGAGTGACCTAATGGAAGAGTTTTTGCCTGACTTTTTCTTTAGGATCACCACCTTTGAATCCTTATTATGCCTCTTACTATGTACATTGGGGTAAGTCACTTACACTAACTGTGCCTCAGTTTTCTCATCTATAATATGAAGTTAATAGATAATGTCTAAGGTTCCTTCCAGATGCAAATCTATGAGTTTAAGAGAATGTCCTCCCTCCTCAAACTTTCTCCACTCCAAATTTTCTATTTCTTTTGAAAGAATTCAATGTCTTGACTATCCAAGATTGGCAGCCAAAGTCATCTTCTATCCTTTGCTGGATCCTTATCCAGGTCATACCCCAGAGATCCCACCTTGTTCTTTCCTGGTGTTTCTTCTCTTCTCTTCTCTCTCTATACTATTTCATTTCCTGATCTCCTCAATTCCCATTAATAAGCCACAATGGCTCTTACAATCTTTGCCATTCTCTGAATTCCTATTGCCATCAGTCTACTTCAGATATTTCCTAAACTAAAGTATCCTAATAGCTATATATCTGCTTGTTCTTAGGCTGCTCCTTCTCCCATCTATCACTATATCATTATCTATCAGCCAATCAATCAAAAATCATTTATTCAGTGTCTGCTATATGCTAGAATGATTGTGTGTGTGTGTGTGTGTGTGTGTGTGTGTGTGTGTGTGTGTGTAGAGTTGAGTAGGAGGGGAGAGAGAAGAAAAAAAGAAAGAATTTACATGATAATTTTATTATATTTTTAGAAGGAATGGCAAGTTGTCCATAACAGATTTGCACTTTCATGTGCAATCATCTTTTTTTATATTATACTACATTACAGAAATGCTTGTTTTATTCCAAAAATTATAAAGAAAATAAATTTTAAAAAGAGTCACTATTCACACACATCAGTTCCACTTTTATTTCATGATGTACCTGAGAATCCAAGTTCCATATTCAACCAGTCCTTGTAAGGAAAAGATATGGCTGCTTTTTGTGAGCATCAAGCCTTCTTGAGTTCAGTTCCCCAAGAAGCCTGCATTTCAGACCAATGTAGCGACATCTGGACACACAGCACCAGATCAATGAACAGAATTAAAGTCCCATGACTACTCTGGAGTCTTACTTGAGGGGTCTCTACTCCTTGGATGTGATTTTGATTCTTTGCTTCAGGATCTATTGTTAATCACCATTGGTTGAGGCTCCCTTACAGCTATCCAGGTAGGTTATCCAATGGCATAATCTAGCAGCCTACAATTACATACCATTACAGAGCCCTTTGTTGTATACACACATATAGTTCCACAGGATGAACTTAGACAAGGACAACTTTTTAAAATTCTAAAATATAACAAGCAAGGCATATTCTCAGTATGTCCCACTTAGGACATCATCTTTATTTGAAATAACCAATACAGGGATGTGATTCTTCCAATTACATCACCAACAAGAAAAAAAATCAATTACTTAGGTGTCATTCATAAGCTTTGGCCCTCCATAGGCTATCTCAGTCTTCTTTAGTGCCTCTTTTCTTTCAAGGCACAGCTGAAGTGATGTGCTCCATGAAGTGTTAGCTGATTCAGCCAACGACTACAAATGAAAGCTCTCTCTCTCCTCAAATTTCTCATTCAATTTTTACCATGAAACTCAATGCATATTAGAGTGGATAGAGCATTACAGTTGGAAGTCCCTGGCACAAGCTACATAAATTTAGACAAATTCTCTGATCTCTCTGAATTTCAGTTTTCTAATCTTCAAAATGTTGGTAATATTGGAAGCATCTACTTACTATAGTAAAAACAGCCAATGAAATGCTATATGTAAAGTGCTTTATAAATTTTTATATATTATATAATTGATAGCCATCATTATTTCCATAATTCTTATCATTTCTTCCGATTATGATTGTTATTTTTATGCATCTTTTCTCCTCTTGTAGATACAAAGCTGGATAGCTAACACAATAGATAACTCAGTCAGGATCCAAAAACACTTGAACATTGCTAGAACACTGGATCAAAATCTAGTAGGATTAAATGTAAAAAGGATAAATTTAAAGTCTTTCACTTTGGCACCAAAAATATACTTTACAAATATAATATGGAAAAGAAGGGATAGGAGGAAGTCATTCTTTAAAAGATCTGAAGATATTAGTGGATTGCAAGTTCCATTTAAGTTAGAAGGCAGATCTAATATTTTCAAAAGCTGTCCTGAAGTTTCAACAAAAGGGGAATCATTTTCACCAATAGGAGGAGATAATCCCATTGCACTTGTCAGTCTTCAAATATAAAATTTTGTTTTCAGTTCTGGGCACCATCATTTAAAAAAGACATTGATAGGGAGACACCTAGGTGGTGCAGTGGATAGAGCCCCAGTTCTGTAATTCAAATCCAAGCTCAGATACTGAACTAGCTGTGTGACCTGGATAAGTCACATTACTCCAATTGTGTTCAAAAGAAATAGATATTGAGTGAACAGATGATGACAATCAGGATGATAAGGACCTTGAGTTTTTGTCATATGAAACTCAAAGGATAGAAGAACATGAGAGTTATTCTTAAGCATTTTTGAGAGACTATTTTGTGGAAGAAACTCACAACTTGTTTCACTTGGCCCCAGAATGCAGATTTGAGGACAATATGTGGAAACAGCAAGGAGACAAATTCAGGTTCCAGGTGAAAAAACTTTCCACAAGCAATCCAAAAATCAAATAGAATGTCCAGAGAGATGATGAGTTCCCCCTGCCTTTGGGATATTAAAGCAAAGGCCAGAGTATAATTTGTTAGGTGTGTTATTGTGATTCCCTTTCATGTATGTTAGGCAAGATTGTTGCTGAAATCCCTGCCAATTCCCATTTGTTGTGATTCAATGCTTCTCTAAATTGAACCAAAAATAAGAAAATTTACATCCCTTTATTTGAATCCCTAGCACCTAGAACAGCTCCTCATATATTACTGAGTATTTAATAAATGTATGTTGAATTGAACTGAAGTAAAAATGGCTGTTCACCTAGAAATGTGGTCCCCAGATGAAGTGCGTGATATGGTCTATTTTTTAAATTTGAAAAAAAATTTTCCGCTGTTGGAATTCATCATCAACAAATTGAAATTGATGGAGGAAATGTTTGCAGTCAGCAAACTTGTAAAATTCTAGGAAGCAAGGGAGTGATCATAAGTGACATGAAAGACCAGCATTTGTAAAGCAAAAACCATACATTTTATTTGACTGGGATCAAAAATTTTATGCCATCTTGTGAAAGTGTAAATCTGTTAGAAAGCTACACAGAAATAGCAATGATTCATTTAAGTACACACAATAATGACTTGTGCTGTATAAAAAAAAAAGATCAATTCTGAGAAAGTGTCTGACGTTTATTTTACAAGTAACAAAACTGAGAATCAGAAAAGTTAAATGACTATGCCAGGTTCACACAGTCAATATCTAAGGCTGATTTTGAATTCAGGTCTTTGTGAATTCCAAATCCAGTGTTCCAATCATTATGTCACTTCATTGCTAAGTAATTACTGATATTTCTATAGTGTTTTAAGGTTTTAAAGCCACTGATGAAAGAGGTCAAATTGTTGAATTTATAAAATAATTAAAGGATCAATTTATCATAAAATAGATGGGCCAAGACTTCCAAATTTCTACTAGATTTCTTAGAAAAATATAGAAGACAGCCAAAAAGCAGACTTTACAAGAGGCATTAAAAAAAAAAAAAATGAAGAGACACTTTTTTTTTTAATCTAATGCTTAACCACCCTGAAGGAATGTCAAAATTTTCATTCAATTTAACTTGGGCTTCTATAAAACTTGCCACCTCTGGAATTGATAGTTAAAAATTCATTTTATTTAGGTTTTGTTATTATTGTCATTTTTCTTAACTTCTGACCCACTTAAGAAGGGCCAGTTGTCTTTCTATGAGTCTTCTCTCTTTCACTTGCCTTTAAATTGACAGAATCTCCATCCATTTCAGGAGATTGTCAATATGCATAAAGTTTGATTAAATCCTTTTTGAGAATCTAATTTATAGTAAAAACCCACTTCTTCTGTTCAAATTAGAAATATTTAGGATTTCAC
The DNA here is from genome assembly GCA_023553655.1 of Myrmecobius fasciatus. Lineage (NCBI taxonomy): Eukaryota > Metazoa > Chordata > Mammalia > Dasyuromorphia > Myrmecobiidae > Myrmecobius > Myrmecobius fasciatus. Next base: position 119,706 of record JAJPUD010005328.1, read on the forward strand.
ATATAAACTGTAGTTAAGGGAATTCATATGGATTTTTTTTTAGGAGCTGAACTTTATATTAAAGGACTTAAAGCTATAGCCCTTATAAAGACATAATGATTTTTACAGCATGATCTCACCTTTTGAACTTTAGCCAAATAAATGCTAATGGCATTGATCAGCCCTAATAAATATTTTCTTTAGTTTCCCTTGATGTCAATGCTGACCCAGAGCCCTAGGAGCTCCAAAAAACTTAATTCGATCCTACCAATACCAAGATAAAGTGACATTTATAGCTTTTCATTTGGAAAAATGTCTGACCCATTAAAGAAAGTAGACCAGTCCTGCAGCAAGAGTGGGGATCAGGAGGTGGTTCCCTGGATTCCTCTAATTATTAAAATATAATAAACCATGAATGCATAAAGAGAATGGAGCATACAATTTTTTTTCCTTCAAGTGAAAAATGAGTGAACAAAACATCTAAATGCTCACTGTGTACAAAACTGTTCTAATCACTGAGATATAAAGAGAAAAGTCAGATGGTTCTTGCCCTCAAGGTGCTCACATTTTAATGGAAGAGGATACACATATAGGAAGTTTCAACTATGAATTATATGGAAAGGAACCATGATCCTTAGAGTGCCAGGTATAGTAGATGGGAATGTCTCTTGCTTACTACCATTTCCACTGATAAAAAAAAAATGTTTCTTAGGCTTATCTATTTGATAGTGCTAAGGGTGGTAGTGGCAAGAGTTTTATTTTCTGAGTTTTCAGTAAATGAGTGTGTAGAACCTTTGAGAGCACTTGCTAGGCTGCATCTCCACAATGATTACTTCCTAAGATGATGACCAAGGATACTAGACTGGGAGAATTACTATTCCCAAGTCTCTAGGTTGGGTTTACGGATGCGGACTATCTTTTTGTTTATGTCTGAGAGGATCTGGTTGTCAAGGTACTGGTAGTATGATTTTGTTGGCACATATCACCTTCTTTCTCTCCTTCAAGATGCCAGGCTCCTTCAGCTAGGCTATCCTGTCTTCCCTAAGTGTGGCAATTGTTTGGCATTCAATGGGGATAGTTGGACTCTTCTCCATCATTTCCAGATCATTCTTGTGACACTGGTTTGGAAGCAGGATTAGTAAATTTGGGATTTCTACCTCTCTCTGGGCTCTTGAATCTGTCTTGTTTCAATAAGGAGAAAATGCCTGAAGGTCTACTATAAATAAGATGAGGTTTAGTATTAGTATATTATTTCCCTTCATTTTTCAATTGATTTATTGGAGCAAGCAAGTCCTGACTGTCCTCAGAACAGAGTCATGGAAAGTTTTCCTCTATTAATATGTGAGACATTTTGTGAGACATTTTCCAAAAGAAAAATAGTAAAAGAGAACTCTAGGATGCTTCTTCATTCACCATCCTTGATACATTAAGGATATCATCTCAACTTCAGTTCTTTTCCTCCTCCGCTTCAATCCTACCTTATGCACCAAGATAAATAGGGACAAATAGGATAAAGTTGAAAAAATGAAGGATATGGATTGGGGAAGTAGGAAGATCTTGTCGTTAAAAGACAAAGAGAAAAGCAAAAAAAAGAAGAAACTTTCTTCCTAAAGCTGGCTTCAGTTTGGCTTTATGACCTTGATTATGAACCTCAGCTTTCTCCAGAGGTGTGAACTTAAATTCCCTGAACTCAAATAGAACAGTTTACACTGAGCCAGTTTGTTATAAATTGGTTTTTCCCAACAGTGCAGCTCTCACTGTTCATGATATGGATCAGCAGGTAAATACAGGGAGGCTACAAAATGTTTCCATTAGACTGGGAGTATTACTATTTCCAAGTCTCAAGGATGGGTTCAGGGACACAGGCTATTTTTTTGTTTGTGTCTGAGAGGACTTGGTGATCAAAGTACTGATAGTATAATTTTGCTGGCACACACCATCTCCTTTCACTCCTTCAGGATGTCCTGCTCCTTCAGTTAAGCTGCCTTGTCTGCCTTACATGTGGCAGTTGTTTGGCATTCAGTGGGGGTAGTTTGTCCCTTTTCCATCAATTCCAGCTCATTTTTGAGTCTAGGTTAGAAGCAGGATTGGTAAACTTGGGATTGCTGCCCCTCTCTGTGCTCTTGAATATGTCTTACTTCAATAAGGAAAAAAAAATGACCAGAATAAGAAGGCATTGTGGCAATTCCTTTAAATTATCAGGGTACTTAGATTCACCCTCCATTCTCAAGATGAGAGAGATAGAGGCAGAGAGACAGAGATGAAAAGACAGAGAGAGACAGAGCTCTGAGGTGAGCTTCAGAATTAAGATGAAGAAAATTGTGACAATGGAAATTCAATTCATGGCACAATCATAATGGTACATTTGAAATCAGAACTATGAAGATATCTCTTTAGTTTTTATGCTCAGAATTAATCCTGAAGAAGAGCTCATTTCATCACACCATTGTCAATATTCACTAACCTCTATATCTCCCAACCTAAAGAATCCTCTAAAATTATCTTGCAAATAGTAAAGAAGCTTGCCACTTTTTCAATTGATTCTCCTATATAAATATTAAAGGAATAAAAAAAGAGTAGAAATTTTGGGGGGAAAAGCAGAAATCAAGAGTTTATCCTTGCCATATTTATTTCCATAATTGTTAAAATCTCAAAAAGAAGTGGTATCTTTAGGTGCTCCCCTAATCTTTTCATCTGGAATTCTAAAAATCTTATTTGGGGGGCAGAATAGGCAAAGAGGAAATGATCTTCTGTTCATTTGATAAACTTCCAAAAGTATCAACAGAATTTTCCATACTGACAATGGGGAAAGAGATGAAGATTCTGTCTCCAAAGCATCATGTACAATGCCCGAAAAGTTAATTAACTGTGTTTAAAACAGTCTTAAAATATGAATATTACCTAACGTGCCAATTCTTTACAGAAATGTTAATTATTTTCTAAAAGCAAGTAAAGGTTTCTTTGATCATCCACTTAGCAGATTAAGCACTTGACTTCCTCTCCAAGTAAATAAAGTTGTAAAATTCCAAAGAGTTCAGGTTCAAGAAAAATTAAACTTTAAAAATATTTATTTTATGCTAGCTTTTTGAATAGAAATCACGCTGTTGAATAAATAGTACTGCAAAAATGCTTTAAGGCCTGAAGTATTTCTGGTAACAAAAAAAGACCTGTTTGATGAATTCCCAGGGGAAACATAAGTAAAACTATATAATTCAAGATTTCAGTGTAGATATTTCGTTATTTTAAGTGGCCAAGGGGAGGCAATGGAATGAAACAGATAGTATATCAAATAAATAACTAAGAATTTATTTTGCACTTAGTATGTGCCAGGCATAAAGGGAAGAAGAAAACAAGTATGTATTGGGTAGCCACTATGTGTCAGACACTGCGCCAACACTAACTTTGAGAATACTATATTTTATCTTTACAACAACATTGTGAAGTAGTTGATATTATTAGCTACATTGCTGTACAGTTAAGGAAACTGAGGCAGATGGTGGTTAAGTGACTTGTCCAATCTAAGCCACTACTAAATCACATAGCTAATGAGCATCAGAGACCAGACTGGCACTCCAGCCTTTCTAACTCAAGTTCCAGGACTCTATCCACTATACTACCTAGCTCCATGAGACTACAAGTTAGGGTTCTAAGTGATGATTATATAAATTACTATCTGTATTAATCTGGACAAGTCAGCAAGTATTTATTAACTACTTGGCACTTTTCAGAGATTGTAATAGATGTCCAAGATACAAAGAAAGGCAAACACATCATTGTTGCCATAAATGAGCTCAAAGCCTAGTGGAGGAAATACCATATAAACAGCAACACAAAATACATTCATTTGTGAGTAGCTCTTGACACTCGCCCAGATCACCCAACATTGTATGTAGAAGCTAATCTCAGAGGAAAGACATTATTGGGAGGTGAGGAGAGGAATAGAAAGGCAGAGAATCCTAGTGAGAAAGAAGAGATGATCTGAGCCTTGAAAGAAGTCAAGGAAATTAGGAACCGAAAGAGAGAAAGGGCAAAGTTTCAGGCATGGGGGTGGGCGAACAAGTAGTACAAAGATACAGAGTAGAAGATGGAGAATCAGATAAGAAATGTTAAATAGATAAGCAAAGCTAGATTATAGACTGGATGAAGTGAAACAAAAAAAAGGTTGGGATGGTAGAAAGAGGTCAGCTATGAAGGGCTTTCAAATGGGAGTGAGAATGGAAAAGATGGGAGATCTTTTTTTGTTTGTTTGTTTTAATTCTAGAAGTAATAGGGAGCCACTGCCATTAGAATTTATTGGTGGGGAGCTCAAGATGGAATCCTCGGATTTATCCAGATGTGAATTTAGGTTATACCAAATCTGGCAATGAGGGAAGAAGAAATGATGCTTTCTCAGCAGTAATCTCTTCTACATAGAGGTTGCTTGGAGCAGCTTTCATACCATATCTTTCCACTGAGCATGTGAAATCTCCTGGACCCAAGCAGGGATTCCTGGGACAGGCAGACTTAATGCAGCCATTATCCATCTCACCAGTTTCACATATTCTGGGTCCATGGGTATAGAACTTTTGCTCCTCAGTGCTACAGCTCCTCTTCCTCATCTTTACTTTCCATGGGGAACATCAGGTAGATGCAGCCCCAAATTCTTGATATGCTCCTGAATGTCAGTGACATCTTCAGTACCTTCCACTGATATAAGTTCTACTTGTTCAGGACTCTAGTTCAGAGGTTCATTGGGAAAGTCCATTGGATCTGACTCTAAGTGTTCAGGCTCTTTTTCAATTTATAACAGTCTATATGAGAAGTGAAGAAGTTATATATGAGGGCACTGATTATGTGAATAGAAGAAAAGGGGTGTAAATGAGAGATGTTGCTGTGAATTAAACTTAACAAAAGAGTAAACTGAGATAAATCTTTGGGCAAGATAACATTTATCAGCAGGGACATGCTATCTGCCAAAAATATGTCAATGTCTTGCCTCTATTTGTGCCAAAGATCCTGAGCAGACAGATAGCCCTCCTTTTATATGTTTTGGGAACCACAGAAGGAAAGAACAGTGCAGCCGACATCATGGGATTAGGAACAACATGATTGGTTAAGAAACTGAGGCACAGAGGATATAACTTGATTGGTTAAAAGGACGTTAATGGGGGCTACCAATAAACCTTTTTCTTCTCTTATGAGACTAAGAAATGCTCATTATTTGAATACAGCTGCAAGGTTCAGAGATAATAGACTAGACATTTTTGGACAGCAAATCAGACAACCTTGAAGGATAGTTTGGTAGTTTAAAGATATTAAACCTGACTCCCTCATATTCCCATGTATTCCCCAAGGTCAGTTCAATTCTTTGAGGCAAGAATAAATCGGTGATTATCAAAAGAATTGGATTTTTAAATTTAATCCATTATAGACCAGCTGAATTCTGAAGTAAGTTCAGAGACAGAGACCATGACTTTAGTAATTACAGGACAAAAGCAATTAATTATAAATAGTATTAATAAATAGATAAGAGGACTGAGCTTAATCCTCTCAGTGTGAATGTAGAGATTATAGTATTTGACAACAGATTGTAAGGTAACTTGAGTGTAAAGAATTAGCAAAACCACTTCAAATTATATAGCTTTTAAAATCCATTTTCTCATCTAGAAAAATGAAGAGGTGGGACTGGATTATCTCTAAAATCCCTTTCAGTTTTATAAACAACCATATGGTAAGTGCTTTTGTACTGTGCTAGGTATTGGGTGCATTAAAGAGAATGGTGGAAAAGACCTGTCCTCGTGGAGCTTATATTCTACTGGAGAATACAACATATCAATAAGTAAATGGGAAGAGAAAAAGAGCTCTAACTAGAGAGATCAGAAAAGTTTGATGTGAAGAAGTTGACATTTAAACTATGACTAAATAGATGAAAAAGATTCTAAGAGGCAGATGTAATACCTCTAGGCATGGAGGTAGAGATCAATTGCTATATTGAGGGAGAAGTCTCCTCCAGTTCTAAAATTCCATTATTTCTTAATGATTCTTGTCATTCAACTCTTACCCCTGGCTCTAAGAAATTGTAGCATGAGCAGAGGCCATACCCATGGCCTGGAGGCATGGAGGCAGGGATGAATTGCCATATTGAGGCAGAAATCTCCTCCAGTTCTAAAATTCCATTACTTTTTTTTTTTGATTCCTGTCATTCAACTCTTACCCCTGGCTCTGAGAAGCTGTAGCATGAGCAGATGCCATACCCAGTGAAACTTTCTTGCCAGATGGGCTAAGCCAAGTTAAGGATAACTGCCAGGCTTCAGACTTGTTGGTGAATTAATAGGGTGTCTATCTCAAGCATATGAAGATGTCCCCTAGTGGAATGGGTGGATGAGAACAATTTGTTCCAACAGCCACGAAGGTGGTTGAAGCAGGCATTGTGGAGGGCTTAGAGCTCAGTCAGACATCAAACAAATCAAGGTCATCCACTACATCCTGACTTTGATGTCTCTGGAAGAGAGAGTGAGGCTAAGGAAAGTGCAATTCTACCTCCTTTAAATCCAATTCATGTGAGAGATAAATCATCACCTTGTGATGTTATTGGTTCCCTTCAAAAAAGTACAATCAACAGTTAGCTAATTACTCCCGATAACTAGGATCTCAGTTCTGCTATTCTAGGTTGCTAAAAGAAAAAAGTCTCCAAATTTGGTGCCCTCAAATTCAGGGGTACAGCAATAAGAGAAGGGAACCCCATAGAAAGAACTAAGTCTTTGGGATAATTCCATAATTCCACCTTGCAAAAATGAGATGTGGAGACAGCAGTCCAAAATTTTACTGTGAATAGGAAAGTTAACCTACTTATCCTTTTATTGAAGTCCTTAAAATTTGATCTCCAAATATCTAGGGCACACTTTAGAATATGCCAGATTTTTGGTTCCCTCTCTATTTCAAAATCTAAGATGAAATAGTCTCTCACACACACACACACACACACACACACATTCACATATAGACATACTTCCCATTACTCCCAGTAATATATTAATTTTTTGAGGGTAGAAAATGTTTTTCAGGTGTTTGATTCAGGAAAATGATTTTCAGGTGTACCCAGTATAGTACCTTTCACATCATAGATTTTCCATGAACATTTTAATTGATATTTTTCTTCAGCAAGTAGTTCTTTATTCTTGGTGAAAGTTAAATCCAAAATAGTTTTCCTTCTTTTACACTACTTTTAAAAGGTGCCCTTCTCCATATAATTATAAAACGTCTGGCACATAGTAGGTACTTTTAAAATCCTGGTTCTTTTCTCTTCTTCCCTTTCTTTGTTATAGGGATATATTACCTGCTTTGACTTCAGGAAACTGCTCCTCCATGATTTATGTAAGTGAATCCTCCTCTTTTCTCGATATTATAAACACAGAGAGATTCTGAAGGTTCTGGTCTCCGATCATTCACTAAATTATATCCTGAACAATTTTTAGGTGATTTATGGCATTAATAAAGAGATTGGCTTTCATTTACATTTATAAAATCAAGGGGCTTGGACAACATGAACAATAAAACCTATGAAGTCATTTGGGACTAGAATTATTATTTTTTATGCTCTAAAATTTTATGATTTGGAGCAAGTAGAAGTATAAACAGTAAAGGAAAAGCTAGTCAAATTATAATGAATTAGAACCAGAAATGAAGAATGGAGTTCCTACTAAGTCTGTTTTTTAAAAGAGTCCTTCTCTATATAGCAAAATGTAAGCTCCTTAAAGGCAGGGATTAGTTTTCTTCTGCTTTTGTGTCCTCAGTGTCCAACCCAATAGAAAAGGAAATAGATTATTTGGTGACAATCATAATAGAGTATCTCTTTTAGTCATTGCTGGCAAGATTCTTGCCAGAGTCCTCATGAATAGACTGGATAGCCACCACTGTGACTTCAGAAAGGACCAAGAAATCATTAACACAGTGTTTGTTGCTCAACAACTCCAGGAGAAATGTCAGAAAGAAAAAAAAAAGAATTCTGTACATATTGTTCACAACCTGACCAAAACTTTTAATACTGTCATTAAGAAGACTAGTGGAAGATTATGGTAAAATTTAGTTGGCCAGAGAAGATTATCAGTATGTACAAAAGTTTCTTCTTTTTTTTAAATTTTAAAGCTTTTTGTTTTTAAAACATGTGCACCGATAACTTAATAACATTGACCCTTATGTTTCATAGCCTTGCGTTTCAGATTTTCTCCTCCTTCCTCCCAACCCCTCCCCTAGATGACAAACAATCCAATATATGTTAAATCCAATGTGTATAAACATATTTATACAATTCTCTTGCTGCACAAGAAAAATCAGATTAAAAAAAAGAGTAAATGAGTAAGAAAATGAAATGGAAGCGAACAACAACAAAAAGAGTGAGAATGTTATGTTTTGATCCACATTAAGTTCCCACAGTCCTCCCTCTGGGTGTAGATGGTTCTCTTCATCACAAGACCCTTGGAACTGGCAACAATTATCTCGTTAAAAAGAGTCGCGTTCATTAGAATTGTTCATCATATAATATTGATGTTGCCAAGCACACCAGTTACAGAAAGCATGCTTGAATGAGTTCTTGGTCATGGATGATGCTCTTATCCTTTCTGAATCACCAATAGAGTGAAGCAGGGCTGTGGGCTGGCTCCCTTGCTTTTTATAATGATGTTTTCAGGAATGTTGTTGGATGCGTTCAATAAGGGTGAAAACAGTGTTAATGTCAGCCACCACACTAATGGTAAATTATTTGACTTGAAAAGGCTATATTTCAGGACTAAAGTGGAGGGGAGATTTCATGCTTGACTTTTTGTTTGCAAATGATTGTGTATTCAATGCAGCTTCTGAGGCTGAGATGTAATAGAGTATGAATCAATTTTCTGTCACTTGTGTTAATTTTGGTCTGACTAGCTGGCACTACACCATATATGTGTGGAACCACTGGTTCCAGCAAAGGGAGAAATATAAATTCACTTACCTTGACAGAACACTATAGGTACACATAGATGATGAGCTTAACACATGGATTGCCAAAGCTCAGTGTTTGGGAGATTCCAAGGAAAATGTGGGACAGAAAAGGGATTATTAATGGCCAAACTGAAGATCTGCATAAATTTTGTGCTGACCTCATTGTTGAATGCTTGTAAAACTTGGACAATATGCCAGTGCATTGCCAGGAAACTGAATCAATTCCATTTGAATTGTCCTGGGAAGATTCTGAAGATCACCTGGCAAGATAAGGTATTACACACTGAGGCCTTTTTTCAGGCTGAGCTGCCAAGCACTTAAACTCTACTCCAGAGAGGTCAACTCTGTTGGGCTGGCCACATTGTTTGAATGCCAAATATACATTTCCCTAAAAGATTATTTTATAGAGAATTCACACAAAACAATGGTCACACAGAGATCAGAAGGAGGAATATGAAGACTCGATTCTCTGAAGAACTTAGGAATTGATTGTAAGACATGAGAGACACTGGCACAGGACTGCACAACATGACAAATATGAATCAAAGAAGGTGATATACTCCATGAGCAAAGCAGAATTGCAGTAAGTCAGAAGAAATGTGAGATGTTCAAACTTAGAGTCCATTCCAAATGTTTATATGGAGGATTTGTGCCTAACCTGTGCTAGAGCTTTTCTGAGCTCATACTGGCCTGAGTAGACACAGTCAGACCCACTATATATTGATCTTGACATAGTGATGTCATTTTGGTCTTTTTCAAGTATGAAGAACAACAACCAACCAGCCTAACCCAATAACTGGCATATGGTAGGCACTTAAACATATCTGAGTAATTGTGGAGTGAATCAATCAGCTAGTACACTTCACTTAAAGTCACTGACAAGATGCTCCTCATCCTTGCTAACTATAAGTGAAAGTACCTTGTTAAGTTACAGAATCAACTGATTAAACAAACTAAATATGAACAGTTATTAATCAGTTTGGAAGGAGCAAAATGCCTCTACACATTGGATGAAATAAGATGACATTAACTCAAAGGTACCTTGGGATGAGTTGAAATGTTAGGTTCTGTAGGGCTTGGATAAAAAGAACAAGGAAGAATCTGCAGTCCTTCCTAATGGTGGAGCAATTCTAATTAAGTCCTGAGAGGAAATGCTGGAGAATGGAGGGGAAACTTCTGTCTTTTTTTCTCCTCAATCAGAAGATAACCAATTTACTTTGAAGGTTGGAAGGCTGGATTTCCCATCAATTTCTGGAAGAAAGCCTATCTTTGTATCCTTCCACTGGAGTTTAGGGTGACAATCCATGAAGGTGACAATAAACCAAAGTGGTTGGAGTGATAGATTCTTCTGTCCAGAGAGCTAAAGGTAGCTGAGTCTCACTATAAAGCCCCATTCTCAGGAGAAAGACCTCAATTTTTTTTAGCCTTCCCCCTCCTGTTAATTGTTTACCAATCAGGATCCATTTTCACCAGCCCTGAACATCCCCTTTTCTTTTAAAATTTAAATTTAAAATTTAAAATTTTCCATAATATTTTACTTTTCCAAATACATGAAAAGAGTTTTCAACTTTCATCTTTCTAAGTCTTTGTATTCCAAATTTTCTTTCTCTTTCCCTTATTTCTCCCTTCTCTAAGACAGCAAGGAATCTGATCAAGATTCTTTTAAACATATTTCCAGTGTTTCATGTTGTGCAAAAAAAAATCTGAACAAAAGGGAAAGAAGAAAAAACAAACAATAAAGGTGAAAACACTATGTTTCGATCCATATTCAGACTCCATAGCTCTCTCTCTGGATGCAGATGGCATTTTTTATTTGGGTACTCCCTTTTTGAAAAGCACATTGAGTCTTCCAGTCTCTTCATATCTTGGTTTTTGGCTATTGAAAGAAACTACCAATGCTCAATTTATTGATAATTAGCTTGCCTGATTATTAAATTAATTATTATTTACCCAGAAACTCTGTCTCTCAGGGTTTTTCATTCAGTTTCTTAGGAATGGTTTTGGAACAATTGTAGCAGATAGTGTCTGCAGTGAAAGTAAAAAAACAAACAAGACTCACTGAGGCAAGGCAGTATCAGTAGAAAATTACAGCATCCTGGGCGGAGCCAAGATGGCGAACTGCGGACAGCTTTCTCTGTGAACTCCCTCCGACATTCCCTCAAATCCAGAAAGTAAGCCTTAAAACTGGTTGCTGAGTGAGGTCCTCGCCAAGCATTTGGACTACAACGCACTTCTATAAAAGATCTACCTTGAAAGAACTCCGGAGAAGGTTAGCCTCAGGGGAAATCGGCCTCTGGTCGCGATCGGACTCCAGCCGGGGCGGAAGTCAGGGCTGCGATAGAGGGGCGGATTTTGGGCACCCAGGAAGCCCCTGGGAGACGCCTGGGCCACTTTGCTCTGCTTGCGGGCAGGTGCTTTGGCAGATCTGCCTTTGGAAGGGGGTGGATCGAGAACAGCTGAAAACGTGGTCCTGGTGCAAATCTAGCCCGACCAGCCTCAGACCGGAAGTCAACTCGGCAAACTGCCCCAGGGCAAATATAAATTGTTGCAGTTTTCTCGGCTTTTGACCAATATCCCAACTTTAAATCATGAGCAAGAAGCAGAAGAGAGCTCTCACCATAGAAAGCTTTTACGGAGAAAAAATAGAACAATCCCCAGATCCTGACATTATGAAAACAATCCCAGATGAAGCCACAAAGGCAGACTTAAGTTGGTCTCCCTTTCAGAAGGCTTACCTGGATGATTGCATTAAGAATCTCAAAAGAGAGCTAGAAGAAGAATGGGGAAATAAATTGAGATCAGGGCAACAGAAATATCAAAAACTGGAAAATAGGACTGGTGAATTGGAAAAAGAAAACAGTTCACTGAAAAACAAAATTGGTGAATTGGAAAAAATCACCAATTCACTGGAAAATAAAAATGGTGAACTGAAAAACAAAATTGGTGAATTGGAAAAAGACAACAATTCACTGAAAAACAAAATTGGTGAATTGGAAAAAGACAACAATTCACTGAAAAATAAAACTGGCAAAATGGAAAAAGAATGCATTGAATCCAGAAATTCAATTGGCCAGCTACAAAAGGAGCTAAAAAAGATAACTGAAGGAAATAATACTCTAAAAATTAAAATTGAACAAATAGAAGTAAATGACTCAATAAGACTTCAAGAATCAGTTAAACAAAAACAAAAAAATGAAAAAATAGAAGAAAATATGAAATATCTCCTAGGAAAAACAACTGACTTGGAAAACAGATCCAGGAGAGACAATTTAAGGATTATCGGACTCCCTGAAAGCCACGATGAAAAAAAGAACCTGGATGCTATCTTCCAGGAAATCATGAAAGAGAATTGCCCTGATGTTTTAGAATCAGAAGGCAAAATTGGCATTGAAAGAATTCACCGATCACCTCCAGAAAGAGACCCCAAAATTAAAACCCCAAGGAATATCGTGGCCAAATTTCAGGACTATCGCACCAAGGAAAAGATATTGCAAGCAGCTAGAAAGAAACAGTTCAAATACCGAGGAACTGTCATTAGAATTACACAGGATCTGTCAGCTTCCACATTGAAGGATCGAAGGGCCTGGAACCAGATATTCCGAAAGGCAAAAGAACTTGGATTACAGCCAAGAATAAGTTATCCAGCTAGAATGAGCATCATCTTCCAGGGAAGAAGATGGTCATTCAATGATACAGGAGAATTTCGACTATTTCTAATGAAAAGACCTGATCTGAACAAAAAATTTGACCTCCAAATAGAGAACTCAAGAGAAACATAAAAAGGTAAAAAGGAAAACTCTTGAGAACTATATTCCTACTATAGGTATCCTTTAAAGAATGGAAGTATAATTTGATTTTTCTTTGATAATAATGGAAAAGAAATTAGAGGTAGAAGGGATACCATACTGAAAAAGAAAAAGGGGGGAGGGGGAAAAGGAGGCAAAATAAAGTAAAAATATAGGAGGTAAAATAAGGCAAAATCTCATAAAGAGACATAGAAGATCTAATATAATTGAGGGGAAGAAGGGAGGGCGACGAGTATTGTGTAAACCTTACTCTCATTAGATTGGACTCTAAGAGAGTCAGACACATTTGGCTTCAAAGAAAGCACTGACCCTCCTTGTGGGAAGGTAGGAGGGAGGGGAGAAAAGGAAAGGGATAAACTAATAGAAGGATTAGGGGAAAGGTATAAAGCGGAGGGAGGGACTCTAAAGGGAGGAGGATTATTGGTGGGAGGTGGTCTTCAAGAGCAAAGTACTGGGGAGGGGGGAAGGGAGAGAAGGGAAAGGGAAGAGAAAATCATAACTCTGGGTAAATAAGATGGCAGGGAATACAGATATAGTTATTTTAACTGTGAATGTGAACGGGATGAACTCTCCCATAAAACGGAAGCGGGTAGCAGACTGGATTAAAAGCCAGAATCCAACAATATGTTGTTTACAAGAAACACATCTAAAACATAGAGATACATACAGAGTGAAGGTAAAGGGCTGGAGCAGAATCTTCTATGCTTCAGGTGAACAAAGAAAGGCAGGGGTAGCAATCCTTATCTCGGATCAAGTAAAAACAAAAATAGATCTAATTAAAAGAGATAAGGAAGGAAACTACATTTTACTAAAGGGTTCCATAGACAATGAAGCAGTATCAATATTTAACATATATGCATCAAGTGGTATAGCATCCAAATTCCTAGAGGAGAAGAGAGATGCAAGGAGAAATAGACAGTAATACTATACTAGTGGGAGATCTCAACCTTGCTCTCTCAGAATTAGATAAATCAAATTCCAAAATAAATAAGAAAGAAGTTAGGGAGGTTAACAAAAGGCTAGAAAAGTTAGGTATGATAGATCTCTGGAGGAAATTGAATGGTGATAGAAGGGAGTATACTTTTTTCTCAGGGGTTCATGGAACTTATACAAAAATGGATCATGTGTTAGGGCATAAAAACCTCAAAATCAATTGCAGAAAAGCAGAAATAGTAAATGCATCCTTCTCAGATCATGATGCAATAAAACTCACATGTAATATAAGGCCAGGAGAAAATAGGCCACAAGTTATTTGGAAATTAAATAATCTAATCCTGAAGAACGAATGGGTGAAAGAGCAAATTATAGACACAATCGAAAATTTCATCCAGGAGAATGACAACAATGAGACAACATACCAAAATTTGTGGGACTCGGCTAAAGCGGTTATAAGGGGTAATTTTATATCTCTAGATGCTTACTTGTGTAAAACAGAGAAGGAGAAGATTAATGAGCTGGGCTTACAATTAAAAAAGCTAGAAAAAGACCAAATTACAAACCCTCAATTAAATACTAAATTGGAAATTCTAAAAATTAAAGGGGAGATCAATAAAATTGAAAATAAGAAAACTATTGAATTAATAAATAAAAGTAAGAGTTGGTTTTATGAAAAAACCAACAAAATAGATAAGCCTTTAGTTAATTTGATTAGAAAAAGAAAAGAGGAAAATCAAATTATTAGTCTCAAAAATGATAAGGGAGAACTTTCCTCCAATGAAGAGGAAATTAGAGTAATAATTAGGAGTTTCTTTGCCCAACTTTATGCCAATAAATTTGAGAATGTAAATGAAATGGAGGAGTATCTACAAAAATATAGATTGCCCAGATTAACAGAAGAGGAAATAAATTATTTAAATAGCCCTATTTCAGAAAAAGAAATAGAACAAGCTATTAATCAACTCCCTAAGAAAAAATCTCCAGGACCAGATGGATTTACATGTGAATTTTACCAAACATTCAAGGAACAATTAATCCCAATACTATATAAACTATTCGAAAAAATAGGGAAAGAAGGTGTACTACCAAATTCCTTCTATGACACAGATATGGTGCTGATAGCTAAACCAGGTAGGGAGAAAACTGAGAAAGAAAACTATAGACCCATTTCCCTAATGAATATTGATGCAAAAATTTTAAATAAGATTTTAGCAACAAGATTACAGAAAGTCATCCCCAGGATAATACATCATGACCAAGTAGGATTTATACCAGGAATGCAGGGCTGGTTCAATATTAGGAAAACTATTAGCATAATCAATTATATTAATAACCAAATTAATAAAAATCATATGATTATCTCCATAGATGCAGAAAAAGCCTTTGATAAAATCCAACACCCATTCCTATTAAAAACACTGGAGAGTATAGGAATAAATGGGCTTTTCCTTAAAATGATAAGTAGTATCTACTTAAAACCTTCAGCAAGCATCATATGTAATGGAGTCAAACTAGAACCATTCCCAATAAGATCAGGAGTGAAACAAGGCTGCCCACTGTCACCATTACTATTTAATATTGTATTAGAAATGTTAGCTTTAGCAATAAGAGAAGAAAAAGAGATAAAAGGAATCAGAGTAGGTAGTGAAGAAACCAAATTATCACTCTTTGCAGATGACATGATGGTATACTTAGAGAATCCTAGAGACTCAACTAAAAAACTACTAGAAACAATTCACACCTTTAGCAAAGTGGCAGGATACAAAATAAATCCACATAAATCATCAGCATTTTTATATATTACCAATAAAGTTCAGCAGCAAGAGATACAAAAAGAAATTCCATTCAAAATAACTGTTGATAGTATAAAATATTTGGGAATTTATCTGCCAAGGGATAGTCAGGAACTATATGAACTAAATTACAAAACACTTTCCACACAAATCAAATCAGACCTAGTCAATTGGAAAAACTTAAAATGCTCATGGGTAGGACGAGCGAATATAATAAAAAATGACAATACTACCCAAACTAATTTACTTATTTAGTGCCATACCAATCAAACTCCCAAGAAATTATCTTACAGATCTAGAAAAAATAGTAGCAAAGTTCATTTGGAAAAACAAAAGGTCTAGAATTTCAAGGGGATTAATGAAAAAAAAGGCTGAAGATGGTGGACTTGCTGTACCAGATCTAAAACTATATTATAAAGCAGCGGTCATCAAAACCATTTGGTACTGGCTAAGAAATAGAGTAGTCGATCAGTGGAATAGGATAGAATCACAAGACAAACTAGGCAATAACTATAGCAATTTGGTTTTTGATAAACCCAAAGACCCCAGCTTCTGGGATAAGTATTCACTATTTGACAAAAACTGCTGGGAAAACTGGAAACTAGTGTGGAAGAAATTAGGGCTTGACCCACATCTAACACCACATACCAAGATAAGATCTAAATGGGTTCATGATCTGGATATAAAGAGTGATTTTGTAAACAAGTTAGAGGAACATAATATAGTTTACCTCTCAGACCTGTGGAGATGGAATAAATTTATGTCCAAAGAAGAACTGGAACTTTTAATTGAAAACCAGATAGATAACTTTGACTATATTAAATTAAAAAGTTTTTGTACAAACAAAATCAATGCAGACAAGATTAGGAGGGAAGCAATAAATTGGGAAATCATCTTTACATTTAAGGGTTCTGATAAAGGTCTCATCTCTAAAATATATAGAGAATTGTCTCATATTTATAAAAATTCAAGCCATTCTCCAATCAATAAATGGTCAAAGGATATGAACAGACAATTTTCAGAGGATGAAATTAAAACTATTTATAGTCATATGAAAAGGTGCTCCAAATCACTATTGATCAGAGAAATGCAAATCAAGACAACCCTGAGATACCACTTCACACCTGTCAGATTGGCTAAAACGACAGGAAAAGTTAATGATGAATGTTGGAGGGGTTGTGGGAAGGCTGGGACACTGATGCATTGTTGGTGGAGCTGTGAACGGATACAACCATTCTGGAGAACAATTTGGAGCTATGCTCAAAAAGTTATCAAACTGTGCATACCCTTTGACCCAGCAGCATTTCTATTGGGCTTATATCCCAAAGAAATCATAAAGGAAGGAAAAGGCCCCCACATGTGCAAGAATGTTTGTGGCAGCCCTTTTTGTAGTGGCTAGAAACTGGAAATTGAATAGATGCCCTTCAATTGGAGAATGGCTGAATAAATTATGGTATATGAATGTTATGGAATATTATTGTTCTGTAAGAAATGACCAGCAAGATGATTTCAGAGAGGCCTGGAGAGACTTACATGAACTGATGCTGAGTGAAATGAGCAGAACCAGGAGATCATTATACACAGCAACAACAGTACTATATGACGATCAATTCTGATGGACATGGCTCTCTTCAACAATGAAATGTTTCAAACCACCTCCAATTGTTCACTGAAGAAAGCCATATACACCCAGAGAGAGGGATGCGAAATGTGGACCACAACATAACATTCTCATACTCCTTGATTGATGTTTGCTTACATTGTGTTTCCTTTATCTGATATATCGTTCGTGTAGATAAGATTTTTCTTGCACACCAATGATAAGTTTGGAAATATGTATACATATATTCGATTTGCCAATATTTTAACATAATTAACATGTAGTGGATATCCTGCCATCTAGGGGAGGGGTGGGGAGTTGGGGGGAAAAATTTGTAACGGAAAGCTATGTAAGGGTTATTGTTGAAGAATTACCCACACATATGTTATTCAAATAAAATAAAAATTTAAAAAAATAAAAATAAAAAACAAAAAAAAAAAGAAAATTACAGCATCCTTAAGGAGAACTTCATGAGGATCCTAGTTCATGGAAAGAACTAGGAGCTATAAGATAGCCCTATGCATTCTCAACTCCTAGAATCTTTATAGGCTTGTGGGAGATTCTGTTCCACTATAACTGAAAAGGAAGAGTAGAGGTTATATTTTTGTGAACTATTATCTTAGTAAATATCTATTTCTAATACCTAATTAAATCTAGATAGGTAATTATGTCATATGATAAAGTGATAAGAAACACACTGGTGGAGACTTATAAGTAAGTAAATTAATAGAAAATCTACCTTAAAACCCTCAGAGTTATCCCTATAACTTTGAAGGAAAAGTAGTCAGGCACTATCTGGGACCCAGTTGGCCAGTGTAAATGGGAATATGGGATACTATCTCCAGAGCCTATGCTAGATTTGTTGAATCCTTCAATTCAGTTAAATTATTATCCAGTGCCTAATATAAAGGCATTTGTTTTCCAAGTCTAAAATACAGAATTGATAAACTCACAGGTATTTTTCAGAAGGCATCTCTATACCCTAGCCTTTTGAAAGGAAAAATTATACTATATAAAATTCACAGAGTCCACCATCAGGAGAGAGCCTAAGGTTATTCCCTGCTGCTTATTCTCTAAGGTTTCCTTCTCTCTCATTGCCTGGAGTGATGAGTTTTCAAGACACTCGAAAGATGAATTCAAAATTCCCTAATAGATCTCACCCTCCAGATATTGTTTTCCTCAAAGTCAGCATAAATTTGGCTATTTGTTCATTTCATCCCATTACTTTTATTTCTAGGGCCATCTGCTTATTGTTTATTCAAGATTTATGTCTGGAAAGGCACCCCATTGCCTTAATAAGAACTTCTGAAAAACATACAGAGAAATGTACAGAATATGTTAAAAGTGAAGTGCCACAAGCTTGCATCAGCACTATTCTGGCAAATGAGCCCAAAGCCCTTATGACTTCAATAAGCTACCATGCTAATTATGAATGATAGAAGACAATGTTTCTTTCTAACTTAGACACATTAACTTTCTTTTAGTGGGAATCTAGTCAATGCAACATTTATTAAGCATCTAATCTATAGAAGGTATGTAACCAATAAGCCTACTATATGCTATTTTAATTAATATCCCCGAGATGTCAAAAAAACTCAAGGAAGGCTACCAGCATTTGGGCAAATCTCCTGTGATCAATGTATTGAACAGATCAATTTGATAATAATTTTTAAGTGGTTATTACATGCCAGACACTGTTCTGAGAACAAAAATAAGCTATTCCCTGCCCTCATATTATTTGTATTCTACTGGAAAGGAAAGAATAATTTAGATAAGTAAATAAAAAATGTATATTTCAATGAATACAAAGTAATGCCAAAGATGAGGATGCTAATAACTTGGGAGTGGAGGCAAAAGAGATCAGAAAAGACTTTCTGTAGATGCTGGCATTTGAGCTGATCTTTGAAGGAGAGAGGGATCACAAGAAATATAGGTACCCTGTAGATATAAGGGACAAACCATGTACAAGCCGAGAGATAGATGATATCATATCTCTAGCTCTATATTTCAATTATCATGCATAAAGACCAGAGTCCCCCCAAGCACTGGGCTCATCCAGGTTTTATGCAATCTTAGAGACTTCCTTAAATATTAATGTACTCTTTTGGCCTGTTGAACAATAGTCCCAACGAATAGAGGGTCATTGCTACTTTAGTGATTGCTGTACAGAGGTATAGAGTGTCTTCAGAGAAGACTAGTACTAATGTGGAAGTTTGATGCATGTTTTTTTGTTTGCAGATTTGCACTCCATGAAGCCTCTGAAGCTGAGACGCAACAAAATACAAGTAATTTTTCTGCTACTTGTGCTAATTTTGACCTAACAATTAAAACCAAACACAGGTCTTCCATCAGTCAATACCACACTATCCATATATGGAACCATTGGGTACAGTAAATGGTGAAATTTTGTATGTTGTAGATAAGTCCTCTTGGCGGTACATTTTCCAGGGATGTTGACATTGATAATGCAAATGATGCATGCATTGCCAGAGCTAGCTCAGTGTTTAGGAAGCTCTGAATAAAAGTGTGGAAGAAGAGAAGTATTAGAGTGACTACCAAACTAAAGGTCTACAGAGCCATTGGCTGACATGTAAAACCTGGATGGTGCCATGCCAGGAAACAGAATCGCTTCCATTTGAATTATCTTAGGAAGAGTCTGAACATCACCTGACAGGATGAGATACCAGACACTGTGGTCTTTTCTGTAACTAAACTGCCAAGTATTCCAACTCTACTTCAGAGAGCACTCTGTTGGGCTGGGCACATTGTTCAAGTGTCAAATATACACTTGCTGAAAAAACTATTTTATGGAGAACTCACACAGGGCAAGTGCTCACAAGGTGGTCAGAAAAAAAAATGATATAAGGACACTCTCAAGGTCTCTTTTGGGAATGTTAGAATCGATTTTATGATATGGGAGATCCTGGCACAGGATCGCCCAGCATGGCGTGCTCTCATCAGAAAAGGTGCTGTGCTCTATGAGCAAAGCTGAATTGAATTAAATCAGAAGAGAATGTTCAAATGGCCATAGAGACTATTTGGGTCTAATCTGTGGCAGATTATTCCAAGCTCATATTGGTCTGATCAGTGCTTAGTATAGTGCATGGCACATAAATCCTGAATAAAATTATTTTTCTTTCATTCTTTCAGACATTCATCTCTAATCCAAAGAGTGAATAACTATAAAAGTCAACTAGAGCCAACTTGTTTCCCCAAAGTTCTCCAAGCAAGAATTTATCCAAGGATTTTCTGACCTTTTTGAAACATCCTAATGTGATAGGTTACATTGCAGGAAAGATTCTGTTATTTGCAAGTCATGAAATTGCTTTGAGGTTCCTTCTAATTTTGAGGGTTTGTGACTCATTACTCCATTTCTGAGGCATTAGCAATTTTTTGATAAAGATAACTTTAGGGAAAATAGCCATCATTTCTCAAAATAGAGATACTATTGTGTTAGGGATCCACACAGACTTTGAAAATTCTTGATGGTATAGGTTCTCTGGCAAACTTTGAAATCTGTATAGTAAAAATATAGTCCTCTGTCTCTCCTTCCCTCACTTACTACCATTTCCTCCTTTCCTCTTTCCTCTCCCCTCCCTCCCTCTACCCTGCCCCCCCACACACACACACACGGACACACAACTATGATCTTTTCCTCTGGAGATTACAAATGCTCAGAAAATGACAATTCACATTAATGTGCAAGGCCAAATTGGCTAGTAGCCACCCACTGCAACTATAATCACTGAAAATGAAGGCCCTGGGACCCAAGGTGTATTCTTTAGTCTCTCTGGGTAGCTAGAAAATCAGAAAATGCCTACTTCTTACTATGATCTTTGCCTTCCAAGCAGCCGTATTCCACAGCAGCCTCTCCATAGTGACTCTCTCAAATTTGGTCACTCTATCTCATACATGAATGTTAATTTGTATCACTCTTTAGCAGAAGTATACTTAAGGCCACCCAAGATTCTACCCAAAGAGAGTATATGGTGGTACCTGTTATTACCTAGCCCACTGATCTCAGCTTCTTATATATCACCACCCCTAAACACCTGACTATTGCCCATATTGCAATTCTCCAAACCTTCTTCCCAACAAACATAATTACTACCTCCTTCTTCTGCTTGACTTAGGAACAATGGAGATTGACTTGATATATGGGGTCAGTCCTCTAAGGGATGAACTACTCCTTTTCTCAATGTTACTGCTCTCTGCAGTCTTTTTCCCAAGGTCATCCCTGTATCTGCTTTCTCCCCTACCTTATTCAACAACCTTAGTCATGGACATAAAAATTAGTTGCAGTCTTGCTCCTGATTCACAGTGCTGTCATTGCACACATTAACCCTGATTTAATAACAATACAGAGAGGAGTTCATGTCATTATTCTGAGCATGATCATTAGTGGCCAAGGAACGTCTTGATGCACTTTTGTAATAAATTATTGCAGACATAGCAGGATGTTATGTCTTCCTTACATAGCTGTTGGCTTTCCCTGAAGTTTTCAAATTGAACACTGTCCAGTATTAAATACTACAAGCTTGTGTGGTAGAAGGTCCTAATGTGATGGTTCTTGAGTCATGAGTGTGACAAGTAAACCAAGGATTTTTTTCCCCCAAACACTGAATGTCAGCTTATTATTGTTCAGCATCCTCCTCCACTTCTAGATTCACTAAATGTGAATTTGGAAGGAGCAAAATATCTCTCCCTATTGGATGAAATGAGATGACATTAAATGGAAGGTACATTGAAATGGGTTGAAAAGTTGGTTATATCCTGTAGGACTTAGATAAAAATAGCACATGGGTCACCATACTCAAATGTACTGCATATTTGTCTAGGATTTCATTCTACTCCATTCCCTGTGGGGCTAATCTAACCTTCTAGTTATAGTGGGAATCAGTTCACTGTGGTTTTAGCTCATGATGAAAACCTCCCTGCTAGTATTCTCTCAAGTACTTTCCAATAAGATAGAAAACTCAAAGCAAAATCACTTCCAATAAATAATGATAAACAAATGGTTTGGCTTAAAGGATGAATTAGACCACCAAGGATGACCCAGAGATAAACATTATTCAATTATCACTCTATATTCAATAGTCAGTCCTAACCTTGCTTAACCAATTGTTAAGATCACCTTTGGCTATCCCCATCCTGACTGATTGAGAAGGTATAAGACAAATAAAGCAATTCTCCTAGATAATTTCTGTCTATATCTGCTCAACTTATTTTACAGAAGCTAGTCTTTGCAAGGAACCATAGGGCTTAACCATATCATTAAGGTCTCTAGACCAGTGCTCTATAAACTCCAGAATGAAAATAAAAGTGTCAAACATCAAGGTTATGGATAGATGCAATCCACAACACTCCTGAACCAGATTAAAATATGTTTAGAAAATACCTAATAAAATAAATAGAAAAAAATCAATAGTAATGTTAATCTGTGGTTTTCTAAGTTAATATTCAGCCCATAAGTTTTCCTATATAGAAATCAGTGGCAGCTGTTTCTATATGAATTTGACACCATTGGTATAAATGACCAGGATGGCATCACCATGTTCATTAGTTGTTAACTGCACTGTTCCCAGGGACAGAACAAAACTATCAGAAAAAGCTCTATCAAGGACCTTTGGAGAGAATGATTCTAATTGCCATTAGTATTTTAAGTCTTTTTTTTTCTTTAAGTAGCTGTTTTTAGAGCTTAAAGATTCATAGAGAGACTCCTGTATCTTCCAAATACATTAATAGCCTAAAGCAACATGTAGCCCCTAACACTTTCAATACTACCAGAAGCAGACTAAGACATAAGGGGAAATTTTCACAAAATATATAAAAATATACCAAAACATAGATGATTAATGAGTTTGTATTTTCCTAAATCACCTGGGCCCACAGTTGTCCATTTCTATTTTGGTTTGATACTATGGCTAAAGTCAATCTCAGTTAATAAGAAAATGATCTGTTAACACCTTAGCAGCCATCTAAGAGAAAGGATGAAAGACAGAGTTGTCCCCAAAGTGTAAAGAGGTGTGTAGGAATGAAAAAAAGGTAAAAGAAATAGAGGTAGAATAAGTAGGAAGATACCAAAAACCAACATGGATTCCTTCACACTTTTGTCAAAAGCTATCCCTAGTTATACTTTTACATATCAATTCTGAAATAAATCTGGGGCATTCAATCCAGGCACCTTTTATGTAATAATATCTCTCTGAAATAAAGGAAAACACTGTTCTCCTTTTTTATAAACAAAGAAAACAAAGGTTTAGAAAAGTTAGCAGACATTGCCCAAACTCCTCGGCATAGATGAATAGAGTTCCAGCATTGGAAGGAATCTCAGTGGGTATCTTTTATTCATTCTCCCACTACCCACCCACCCACTGAACAATTTCTTTTTTATTGTTTTTTTTTGTTATACACGTACATTAATTTTTAACACACATTTCTTTATGAATCATGTTGTTAAAGAAAAAAATTAGAACAAAAGGGAAAAAATATGAGAGAGAAAAAAAACAGAAAAAAGTGAATATACCATGTTTTGATTTATATTTAATCTCAATAGTTCTTTTTCTGAATGCAGATATCATTTTCTATCCAAAGTTTATTGGGATTGCTTTGGATCATTGAATCACTGGAAAGAACCAACTCCTTCATAGTTGATCATCGCACATTCTTGCTGTTATTATGTACAATATATTCCTGGTTCTGCTTGTTTTGCTCAGTATTAGTTTGTGTAAATCTTTCCAGGCTTTTCTAAAATCAGCCCCAAAAAGTTATCACTTTTTAAAAAATGATAATATTTCATTACCTTCATATACCACAGCTTATTTAGTCATTCTCCAATTGATGGTCATCTCCTCATTTTCCTTTTTTTTTTTTT